>JAKJJM010050201.1:0-13408 GCA_021901965.1 Pipa carvalhoi | reverse complement strand
AAAGGAAATATTCACCCTTTTATTTGTTTTGCTTAAAATGCTTTTGTCAGATTCAAAGCTGCATTTTGTTCCCTGTTGATCAGTTGTACATTAATGTATACCTACTATTTCAAAGTGTTTAGAATATTCCTCGTGTCTATGGGGAGTAGTTTCCAAGGTATTACATAGTCCTCCTGACTTTATAAACCCCAGTAGCAGAAAGTGCTATTTAAAGGAGAAGCACATGCACTGGTAACCAGACTATGTCCTGCAGTTCATATGTAACCAGATTGTCATGCTAATGAGTTTAGCTATAGATCCAACCCTAATTCTGTGCAGAAACTACCAACCAACATGCCTTCACCAAACAGTAACCTCTTCTGATCTGCTTATCTTCTGAGCAGTACTGAATTTCTACTCAAGAAGAAGGGTGGTGTCAGGTTTTGTGATGTCTTAAGTTGTTAACCTACCATCTTGATATGGTCCAATCATGGGCTATGCGAGTAATTTTTCACTGGCCTTAGACACGTCAACGATGCCTGAGTAACAGGTTTCTGTGTGTTGTATTTGATCCTTGAGCTCCTATGGTATAGTTTTTGACTTTGAGTCTGTTTGATCCCTTGTTTTCTTAGACCATTATCAACTTGACGTTTGACTTTGAAATTGCCTATTCCCTGGTACTTTGTAGCATTTCTGTTGCCAGCTCTGTTTGTTTGATGACTTTATTGTTTTCCTGTCCAGTGCTTCAGTGCCATTAACCAGTCACGTGGCTCTGCTTCTTTGTATTTGACTACAACCTCTGTTAATGCTATATATAAGATAAAGCAGAGTTTACCAAATTCTCCTTTGACAGTAGCCTTGCCACTTGTTCCTACTTTTGGATAGTTGCTGTTATAGCTATATACCCCCTTTAGTAGTGATCCAATACCCAATAGTGTTACTTTAGCTAAAGGCTTTCCCGGTCAGAGTGAGCTTGCAGATATTTCAAAAGGGTCCACACCACCCTAACAGGGTGGTTGGCTCTTGATGCTACATAAACAATAATCAGATCCGTTGATGCTATTTAACTACATTTTAAGCTAATTAAATCTGCTGACATTCTGCAGGAAGAGGCTCAACACCTCCATATCATTTTTCCATGAGCTTCCTGTCACACAAAACCATAGGACCTGAGACTAGAACATAGGAAAAACTCCCAGTAGGCCCTCCTGGAGTTTCATCTGCACCATTATGGCATATTCCTAAGGGCATTGTAAATAGAGGGGTTGGAGACAAAAAAGAGGTAGGATACAATTAAATCATAGAGTGTGTAAGCAGTCCGACACTGCTTACACACTAGAACAACACAGTTTGGTGCCTGTTACATGTTTTTATGATGTGATTTGGGCTACATAATACTGTAGAGATCTTCTAGGACCTTGCTGATAATTTATTCTGGATCTACCTATTCACCTGTCCAGCAGTCTATGTGACTGAGACATTGATTGATTTTAAGACATTTTCAGGACATTGTTATAATGTCTTAATTAGTACTACAACATTTATGGAGAATCACCTTTTCTGGTGACTGAAAATACACCTTTCAGCAATAATGCATCCCTTTTGTAGGGTACATCCTCTCACCCAAAGGTTTCAAAATGAATCCAGAAAAAATGACTGCTGTAGTAAATGTACCGACCCCAAAAGTATAAATAGCTATACAGAGATAAGTTAACAGTTAACATTAGGGAAAACCCCTTTGTAGTTTTTTTGGAATGCATTAGAACATACAATAGAATGTTCTATGTTCTATTGTAATTAGAACATAGAATGTTCTTTTATAAAAAAGATGACTGCTGTATTGGATGTGTTATACAGCTCTGTGTTCCTCACAGCATGTACAAGAAGAGAAAAATATATTTGAGGGAAAGATCAAAAAAGTAAAGTTTGACTTGGAACTCACAAATCAATTTAGTGCAGAGGATATGAATGCTATTATGATAGCAGTAAATATGATCTTCCTCTGACTCATGTAATGTTATAATGCATTCTCTAACCTCTGGTAAACTTTCCACCCTGCTGAGCACAGAAGACAAACTATCACATCAGCTTTTTAACTATGTTCGTGTTGTGCCTTTTGTGTTTTTTGTAGGTACAAATGTTCAGAAGCATGAACAAGGTAAATGACTTGCTTGCCTATCACTCATTGTTGAGCTGCCAAAGAATTTTATTTTTTTCTAAGGAAGCATCTTATACAAGTAAAAATCAAATATCATCCACTTACTTTACATTACACGTCTGGTTATGTTTCAGCACTTCATACAGACATTCACACACATACACACAAACACACCCACTCCTAAAACACATAAAATGTAGCCTTGATAAAACCATTATAGCATTTTGTGTTAGCAGTGTATTCATGTTCCACATTCTGTGCATTGGAAATACTCCAACATTTGTTAAAACAAGCTCTCCAGCATGAATACATTTGGTCCTGCTGAATGCACCATCTGTTTATTAAAAACTAAGCTCAGTTGATTATTGCAAGGTTTACAAAAGGTAATATCCACAGCTTTGTCTATGTGAAAAGATCAAAGCATATATCCTCTATGGCATATGCTTAATATACACACATTTTTGTAAATGGTATTTTGCCTGCTATCTAATTATGATTTAGAAGGTCAAACAAGCACTGTCACAGTTACATTTGTGTAGGGATGATGTGTGAGTTCCAGTGAGGTTAGTCCTCTGATCAACTATCTGCAGACAGTACTGTGGGCAACTTCTCTAAAGTCTAATGCCAAAATGACAATCCTCAAGAGTGACCTAACATTTTAGTCACAACACTGGTATTATACATGTCACATTCATGTTATACATGTTCTGCTTAGATTATTTCCCTATGACATGATTTTTATTTCTTCAGTTTTAGGGAATTTATCAACAAAGGAAATCATTTACAGAGGTCTAGTAACCCATAGCAACCAATCAGCTGTTATCATTCACTGGTACAGGGGAGCTGGAATAATTAAAGTTGATATCTGATTTTTTTTACAGTAGGTTACTAGACCTCTGTATACGATTGCCCCAACTGATGAAATTCCCTGACAGCCTTCAAAATAACTGCTCAGTATTTTCCTTCAGCCATGACTTTTGCACAATCACAAAAATGCCCTCATTTCTTTCATATAGTGTGTTTCCTAACACTGACAGATTTTATCATTGCCGATTTATTATAAACATTGCTCTACACATTTATCAGGGAAAACTCGGAATTGCTGACTATTCAATAATTCTAAAAAACAGTGTTAAAGATTTCTATTTTTACTTAATTTATACAAAACTGTATTAAAGGAGAACTAAAGTTCATTACTAGTAGGGGTGATTCATGGCAGTGCCTGTGTTTGGGCACATTTTATGACATTACCTGCTGCGACATTGACAAGGGATCATCTTGTGAAAAAGGACAACAGCCTCATGGAGCTGTTCCACTATTGGTTCCTATAAAGCACATGTCTCAAACTCAAGGCCTGGGGGATAAAATTGGCCTGCGATCCTGTGCTATGTCACCTGCGAGGTTCCCTGCTGATTTAAGGCGCTGAATCTCTAGAAGTGACAGGCATTGAGGAACTAGATGTGACAGGCACAGTGCATCTCTTTTGATCACAACAGCTAGTAGATATGTAGAGCATTGAGGGCAACTAGCAAGAACATTGTTGGACTGGTGCTGAACGCTGAGCCACAACCTTCTGCATGGTAAAATAAGAACCTGGGATTCTAGGACTAGAAAAACCTGGGAGAGAGAAACACATGGAAGCTAGAGACAGCAGTGCAGAGGTGGGAATCAGCAGCCTTTTACTAAAATGAATGTTTCAGGGTACCACAATATGTATTATTTATGTTGCCTCTGAAGCAGCCATAAGTGTGTTCCTATTATGAAATCAAAGCTCTTCGGCTAGAGAGTTTGGGTTTGTTTTTATTTTCAGAACATGATCAGTGGATGAAGATGAAGTGTGATATAGTGTTCTAGGTTATTTAACAATATGTTCAGCCTTATGGGTTCCCTTCAAAGGACTGATTGTGATTGTAAATGCTGTATAAATGTAACTATGCCTTAAAAGTTACCTCAGTGAAAATGAGTTTGACTCCCCTGCTCTAAAGTTTCCCAATAGTGGGATACTCCCAGTGATGATAATTAAAGGGCCAGCTATTCTACTTAAATGTGCAGAGCCTACTAAATGTACCAGCCACCTTCTGTATAAGATATTCCAACTCCCCCTGAGTCTGCTGTGTATGGTAGTCCAGTCATATTAACCAGTGACATGCTAGAGATTACTTAAATAGTAACATAACAATTATTTTAGATCACTTGTAACAAATGACATATTCATGTTGGTTACCAGTAACATTATGAATTCTGTAGATAGACATTTCCCCATAATAACACTTAGTTCTTTGGTCTATGTATTTTTCATGCTGGTGTTGCAATCTCTAACAAACACCGGAATTCAAACATAACAATATTTTATTTTATCACTAACACGACTATCTGTATATAACACCTGTAATCTGCAGCCTGAAAATGCCCAATATCCTCTGGAAGTAACAGTTTTGGATGGAAGGCACTTATGTTGGGAACAGAAAATATATCAGTTTTGTAGTATAAGACATAGCCTAATATAAGCAAATATATGGTACATGTTAGGAAGACAACTGCATTGTTGTTCAGATTTTGTTCCTTTTGCAGCATAAGATAATTGAAGGTAAGTGCAGATTACTATAAAATCTGTCACTTCATGTGAAGTAGTAACCAAGAGCAGCTTCTAAACTTCCATCTAAGTAAAGCAGAGCACAACAGAAAAACAAAATAAAGAGAATATCAGGTATGACTAGCAAATATCCTAAAGAAACTCCTCTAACCCTTTCCTGTTCTTAGAGGTGAGAAAACACCACCAAGAAATAGCTGCTATGAAACCAGGAATTATTATCTTGTTGTGGCATATAGAGCATGATGACTACGGTGCCGGTTTTAAGCAAGTTGGGACCCTGGGCAAAAAACTAAAATCAGGGCCTGAGCATTGCCTCCCCAATGCCTACAGTGCCCTCTGACTTAAAAGGGGGCCACTAGCAGCGCTCAAACAGAGGAACGCTACTGCGTGTTATCTACCGGCTCTCCTGCATTTCATGGAGCTGATTCAGCTGTTAACATAACATTTGTCTGGGCAATATACAGTGACCAAATACAGAATTTAGAAGGTATTTATTCTTTATAATTAAATAGAAGGGGAATACTGTTACCATAGTATGCATGGAAACAGAGCAGTTTTTCATTGTGAATTAACAAGAGATCTGGAAAAAACAAATTTTGTTCACAAACTTTCCAGTGTCTTTGACACTTTATAACATCCAGCCTAGCTGTGAATACCAATTATGCACTACAAATGGGAAAAGCAACACCAATTACAGCTGAGAGTTCAGCAATTCCCCATTTAACAAGGCAACGTCACATGTAGCGCTACTGTACTCACTGCACGGGCCAGATGGTTTCTTATAATTGGAGAACATTTGTATAATGCTTGTTTAGTTTTAAAGCAATATGAACACCATGGAGCTTATTTTTAAATGTTAATAAAAGTAATGGACTGTTAATTATTCTATGATATATTATGGTTATTTCCATTTCCCTGCTTTTGTTTTTGTCACACAAGAGTATAATCGCTGTGTAAAGCATGTCATCAGAATTGTGACTGAATAAGCTGGATTTTGGTGAGTTTCAACATGTTGAATAAATAGTAAACCAGGTGACCATGACCCAATAATGGTTTGCTGAATACAAATGGGAGCCATAAAGTGGAAAGTAATAACATTCATGAAAGTGAGAAAGAGGAAGTGAATTAGCATCACTTCTGGTTGCGATGCTCTGATTATTCACTAATAATCCTTTATTCACTAAGCAGTGGATTCCCATAGTGAAGAAGTGAATAGCATCAGATTCAATGTATTGCATAGTGCGGTGTAGTCAGTGGAATAGTAGCAGCCCTGTCATCAACCCCCTAATTTGCCACTTTGATCTGGCGAAGTAAAACTGGCGAATTTCACACAGTATGCTTTGCCAAATTCACTACTGCAACAGACTCTGACAATTGATAAAAAGGTGAATTCACTGTGCACGTGCATGCAAAATAAGTCCATAACTGGCAAAAGTGGCCAAATTGGTCACAAATTCCCCACAATGTAGAGTTTGATGAATATATAAATATGAGGAAGTCACAAATTAATATGAGCTTGGACCCTTACACAACTGTTCAGGCTTTCATGAATAAGCCCCATATTTACTTGTATAGGTTCCAGCTTTCTATGTATTTTCTCATGCCCATAGATCCACAGATCCCAACATTGTATTTATTGAACATAAATGTTAAACTTTATTAAATCTCTTTTATATTTATTTAAATAGCAACACATTTCATTCTAAACACAAAACCAGTAAGGTATATGAGAGAATTGTAAAACTGTTCTGTGCATAGATCATGCTTACGGTCATTAATACTGTATAGTTAGAAACTAGTTTCACAATATGTTACACATAACAGTGACATAGGAAACATACAAAAAGTATTAGAAACTTTAAACAATACCAAATCACAGGAAATTGTTCAATAATACAAGTAGAAAGAAGTATGACAATAGTAGACACTTAGGTGTTTTTTTTTTTTTGCATTTTTGATTTAAAAATTGAAGCCACAACATTCAGAACACACACAAAAACATTCTACTAATTGTGTCCATTTTAGTAGCTGCAGTCATTGATTCTGACATTTGACCCTATTTTAGATTTTCTTATGATTGTGGATGGAAGACTTCCATGAGCAAGTGAGAAAACAAAAAAGGTTAAAAAAATCAATTGAATGGGTACATTAAACATGTTTTCAATGTAAAATAGAATCTTCTATGTTGATGTCACTTGTGCAGAATTTTCATGCTTCAGGATCATAATCTGGATATTCCTCCTATGGTCATCCAACAGAAAAAAAAAAAGAAATGTCAATGATAATAACATCATTATATTGATTCATTTTCCAAAGTAAAATTTCTCTAATGGAACTTATTAACATTAACAGATCTAGTAACCTGTAACAACCAATCACTGGTTAGCATTTATTGGTTGTATGCAGTTGGTAAAATTAAAGCAATTGGTTGCTATTGATTATTATACAGTACCTGGGAAGTATTTTTCCCTATTCATACAATAACCTGTTTGTGTACAACTCTATAAAGAAATGACTAGAGATCAAACCTGCAACCCTTGTTAAAGGACCAGTAACACAACACAAAATCTCATTTGGGTTGACATGGAAGCTATTCCTACATAGTGCTGGTAAAAATGTTGTATTTGAATATGAATTCTTGATTTGTATAGTTTTGAGTTTGTTTTCCTTCTTTGCGTGTGCAGCCTTGTATTTGTATTTATATAGCACTGATATATTATGCAGCGCTTTTACAGAGATTCACCATTCACTTCAGTCCCTGCCCCATGGAGCTTACAATCTAGCTATTCAGTCACACACACAGATGTATGTTTTAGGATTGTGGGAGAAAACCCACGTAGGTGTGGGGAGAACATGCAAACTCCATGCAGATGAAGTCCAGGGTGGAAATGAACCCTGAGCTGCAAGGTAGTAGTGCTAACCACTGAACCACCACACTGGACAGCCTTATTGTATCTGTTAAATATACAAAACCCTTTCTAGTCCAACTGTTTACTATGGAACGTTAAATAATACAAACATATGAAGTGTCCCAGAAAGCCCAATCTGGCTGCAACAAACATAGAGAGACACAACACAAACCAATAAAACTGTGAATTTAACTTCGATGATGACATTTGTACAGGTACTTTTAAAGCAGTCAAATCTATGAAAATAAGTGTGTAGCAAAGAAAAACAGAAAGAGCAAAGAAGAAATCGGGATGCGCGGTATCTGTGTATTTGTGTTATGGAAGAATGTACAGCGAAGTGTTCTGAATTTCCTCTTGCCAGGCTGGACAGGGCTACTTTAGATTCTTTGCACACAACACAGAAACCGTTTGATGCTTGAATCTGCTTTAGCAAGTAGCATTTAATCAGAATATAAATCAAAATATCAGTCTAACGCTTCCAAGCCCAACTTTATTCCATTAAAAAAAAAAAGTTGTTGTACAAAATATAAAGAGCTTTATATAAGAGCTTTATAGTTTCCAAAACAAATTAACACTAAAATAATTCCTAACAAACAGAAAAATGTTTTAATTCTGTATTCATGAAATGCCTTATTTTTCCGTCATCTAATTCCTACTACAGTGTTTCAAAACTATTCAGTTATATTTATCCAGTTTATTTTGTTAATTATAGGGTACTACCATCACCACTGCTTTGATTTAAAGAGTGATTATTCTAAACAAAACCTAAAGGGTTTAATATTCCAATTTCATTTCTAACACACACACACATATAATATATATATATACACACATCACAAGGACATAATTACTAAGACAAATTCGACCATATTGATTGATTTCACCCCATTTCACTTTCCGATTTCCCTGATTTACAAAGGATTGATAAAAATGTTTCCCCATCGAAATAAATTATTAGCGATAAATATTAATCTGATAACAGGGGCACACTTTGCAATACTTTTCTATGAGGGTCCCTTCTAGTACAGATCGGTATCTCTTTTCAATGGGGGAAATATTTTGGACTTGGGCTAAATGACAGGACCAACTCCATAGGGAATAATGGGTTTATGCCAGCCTGAGGGTAGAGAATTCTTTTGGGAGATAAAATTGTTTTTGAACAGCTTAGTAAATAGGAGAAAACAGTGATATCGTTAAATACAGGCTGTGCAACTTTAGTAAATGTGTCTAATAGTATATGTATATAGCTGCACTTACAGTTGGGTACACCCTTAATAAAGGAAATAAATAACACAAAAAAATGGTCACTTATAGGATTTATAACAGTGAAAACAGTGGAATTTATTGCAATGTTTCAGTCAGCCTTATGACCTTTATAAAGCAGTCAAAGTGACATCCAGACATAATATAGCCTGTTAGTCAGTATGCCCTGGTTCATGTCACCATGAACTGTTTAGAAGGTGAAGCAAAATAGCGTGACCAACTCAGGAGATATTTATCAAATAAACATAACATAGAAGTCAAATAAATGAAGAATAAAGAAACAATGGGGTCTCTTCCAATCAAAAAGTAGAATCTCTACCTGTTTTAATACAATTTATTTAGAAGCAAACACCAGTTTAGCAGTATATCATAAGGATAAAGCAGCGTACAATATGATTTGGAAATCATTGTAAATTAAAAGTTCAGTATGTGCATCATATACATACATATCCACAATCCATTACATAGAGGGAGACACATAAGAAATGCAGGTTGTATTGTAATCTATTCCGATCTGCAGGCAGTGTTTATCAGAAATAACACTTAATTATCTTAAATCAGAACACCTCAAGTACTTGATCACTATGTTGATTATTATAATCAATAACCGTGGTAAAATAAATATGCAGAAATTAAATGGTTTAAATACATACCAGTATCACCTGATATTTATAAATACATATTGTACATGCCAACATTATCTTTAAAAGAGGGAAACTTATGGCATATACCCCAGTGGAGGTCTGTATTAGAGTCCAGTACAACTTTTCCCACTGCCTTTTTCATATGTCTCTTTACAGGGCAACTTTGCCATCTGAACAGCTTATTTTACATGTGTTAAATGAGATGAGATGAAATCCTAAACTGCTGATTGGCAAAGAGTTAATCCATTAGCTCGAAATTAGAGTTTAGTCTCATCCATTTCAAACTAAATACCTATAAAATAGCCATATCCTCCTTTTAACCGGGGAATTTGAGGATTGTATAATTGCTATGTATCTAAATCTCCTTTGTTCTGCAGTATGAATCCAAGTGTATTAGTAGCTAGGTATAGATCATTTGTCTTACGCACATAGGGGGTTATTGACTAAAGTCCGAATTGTTACATAAAAGTGTGAATTTACTACTTCCCCATATTCAGGTATTCAGCAAACTCTGCAATGTGGCGAATTCACCAACTAACGACAGTCACACAATAGACGGCTAATGACACGGTTCCGAATTCGCTATGGAAATACTGACGAAGTCGCAGATTTGCTATGGCAGCGGTCCCCAACCTTTTCTGGATCGGGGACCAGTTCCCCGACCCAGAAAATGTTTCATGGACCAGCGTGAGGGTGGGCGTGGCCAATGCGCACTGATGGTCGCATGATAGTGACGCTCTACATGTGCATGCGTCACCATCAGGCTACTCAATGCCAAGGAGCCTGCGAACTGGTAGTGGTCCGCAGCCCAGCATTTGGTGACCCCTGTGCTATGGGAATCCCCTGTTTAGTCAATAAGGAGAAGAGAATCAGAGCGTAGAAATCCGAAGTGTTGAGAATTCACTTCGACAGTCAATTTCTCACTTTGTTCAATAAGTCCCATAATATTAAACTCTAAACCACAGATTAAAACATGTAAAATAATGTTCTGCATTGAATTATACCTTAATGATCAAAGCTGAAAGTTAGTTAGAATTTATGACAGTTCTATCCTGACTTTCTAGTCAATTTTTTCCCAGAAGTGCACATTGAGCATGTGTAGGGGACATTGTTCCGAGAAAGACGACTTAATAAGATTATAAAGATGTTTGGTTCAATTGGCAACTTTACAGATATCAGTCTTGTTGTTTAGCTGGTATGCCTTTGGGCAGAACAATAAACCCAGTGTGTGAGGAACATTATTTTTGGCCGAAATCTTTGTCAGGCTTATGTGCTCCTTAAGTTTTATGGCATTTTACATGAGAAATATAAATATTTCCTTGGTTATCTGATCTTATGCCTTTTATCAAGAAGATACTAAAACATTTACACATACAAGTGTCTTTTTGTGAGAAGTGACTTGTTTGAGATTTAATTTGTTAAAAAAAAACTAGAACTAGAACTGAAGCAGACACAGAAAGCCAAATTACCTGAGACGCCATTTCATATGTCTCATCTGAATTTACTGGCATATTTTCTGAATTTTCCATTGTCCCTTCCGACCCGAAGCCTGCTTCATTCTGCAATAAAATGATAAATAAAAATAACAATTGTCATTATGAATTAGGTGCTTGTATATGATCCATGTTTGGTATTTTATAATGTGCTGATTAGACAATATACACGTTAAACACATGTTTAAATCTTTAGCTCATAAAACATTGTCACTTGTGTCCAAGATAAGCAAATACAGTATTTAAATGCACTGATATAGATCTGGGATTATGACAGTTAGCACTTATGAATGTTGGGTATTAGTCAGTGATGAATTAGATTTCCTATATATCCAATATTTATTTTTGTAGACGATGAATAAAAAGGTTGTATCCTGGTAAGATATAATCACACAAAGGGAAAAAAAGTATAAATATATATAGTTGGTTGGTGTTTACACAGAACACATTTAAATTTGAATCAATCTAAATACGTAGGTACAATTGTAATTTACAAAATGGAAGCCAGTGAAACCATTCCTGTTAGTTAATGGCAGTGATGCACCATAATATCTGCATAGAAATGATAAAGCTTCAAAATGGAAGTGGTTCTCAAAAATCATATTTTTTTACATGGATAAAAAGATATCATTGCTACTGCACTGTTTCTCAACATAACCTTGCTGCTTATTGCCAGTAATATGCAAGTGTTGTTTAACATGCCACACAGAATACATCAGGGTAGTTCACAAAAATATGTGTTGCTCTTTAGTGGGCTAGACAGATTTTTCTTATTTTGTGCAAATGTAATTTATGTTTGCAGTGTTGTTCCTTTGTATCTTCCCATTTCTGTGGTTCTATTAAAAGTAGTGTTATTTGTCAGTGACTACAAAATATTTATTCAACAACTATCATTGAACACTGGAGTAAATCCATACACACTGTCTCCTAATTCCTTCTGATTTCAATTTTCCTTACTGTGATTCATTTTATCATATTGGTTTCAATTCCCTATCTGCCACTGTATCTTACCTGGGTTAATTACTTTTATAAACATCACTCACCTCTTTATCCTTTCTTTATCCATTTTCACCCTCTCATCTCCTGATAAACAAGAGCACACAGCACCCATACTGATATTCTTCACTGTGTACCTGGCCCGGTTATTTCATTGACTGTTCTTTGTCTCTTTTTCTGCCTCGGGTATTGTAGATTTTATACAAATGCCCAATTCACCTCCTCCTCCAAATGGAACATTCTAATTTCCACCCACTACATTCTCCTGAGTCAGCAAAATAGTTTTTTTTTTTGCTAGGTTTAAATGTCATTTTTTTCAGCTGATTCTACCCATTCAAATAATGCTTTGTTTACATTATTTTCCATTTCTTTCCACTGATACTAAGAACTAAGGTACCCTAACCATAACTGATATGCTGAAAGTACAGGTTCTGCCAGCCTTAACCACTCTATTATAAACCAGTGCCTTTGGGCTGTGGTGCTATTTTATAGAACTGCTGGTCCTAGCATTTTATTGGCACCATGTGAGGAACCACATTAATATACTAATAAACCCTGACACTTCATCAGTCAAAGGGGGATATTTATCAAAGTTGAATAATAATTTGAAAGGTATATCGATATAGAATTTGTCAAAAATATCGATATCACCAGTATCGGTATTTTTAAGCTCCTTAAGCCCCTTGCAGCAAACTTTGTTGCTGAAAAATATTCACCTGGTCAAGGGTCGCAAAAAACCCATTATTTTCTACGGGAGTTGTGCAAAAAATGCAGTGAATTTAACACGGTGACAATTTCTGATATTGATCTTTTTTGATTGAGAAAAATTTTAGTCACCACTTCATAAATTGGCCACAATCAAAAAAGTTGTGACTAAAACTATTGCATAAAATGTGCTGAAAAGCAACAAATAGAATTGAATAACAGCGAATAGGTCAAAAAGACCTTGATAAATAGTGTTTGACTGGTTGGATAATGACACATGGTCCATTAAATTGTGAATATCACTGAGGGGTACACACCCTGTGCTGGTTTTCACACTTGCTCTATAAGAAGCCAGTGCCCAAGAGAACAGTTTCCTGTGGTGGAGCTGAATTGCTACAAAGACTGCCATGTACTTGTGAAAAAATGGATACGGAAGTAGCATAAATAATCAAGTAGGTGGCTTGGAAAAGAAAGAGTGTGGGTTTGTTGTGTTGCTCGGATGTAGGCTAAATGAACAAATGTTATTTATTAGGAGACTTTAGTTCTTCTTTAATGTACAACTTGCTGTTATATACACATTTCCTGGTGCAGGAGTTTTGCAGTGCAGTGTATTAAATCATCCAGCTTCAGATGGAAAAACTACTGGGGAGAAATGCTTTTTACTATGG
>JAKJJM010050179.1:0-13333 GCA_021901965.1 Pipa carvalhoi | reverse complement strand
CCCCCCCCCCCCCCCCCCCCCCCCCCCCCCCCCCACACACACACACACTACACCCCTGTATGGTAGTATGGGCTCCTTAGGAACTTCACTATTAAATTACTATAGAACTCTAAACAGGGAAGGAGGAAAAGTTTAGCACCCTAGTTTAATAGGGTCTACTTGATCCCACTTGTAAAGGGGCACTAACCATCTGTATCTTTATTATTATAAATGTTCCAAATACATGAATATTGAAATAATAGTACAGTTATTCCGTTTTAGATTGTTTCTGTTCAATCATGAACATTACAATCAACACAGTCTGTCATAGACTTTAAAATGGAAGTTCCTATTAAAAAAAATGGAAGGCTTTTAATAAGACATCCTTGCAATATTTAGTTATAAATTCAGTTTAATACACAGATAATTTAATGTACAGATTATATTCATTCATATTTATTCTGGTTAAAATAGATCTCCTTAAAAATAAACAGGCCACAAGAAAATGTAAGCAAAGCAACTAAATACTTCAAGTCTTTGAAACACTGAGCTGTACAGTCTCCAGAGGAAAATGAGCCCTACCTCATTGCAGTCTTGGAGAAAGTGCTGCAGCTGCAGATGGTCTCTCAGTCTCTGGAGCCATTTCTGGGCAAGTGCTGTATTACGCTGGCTCCTGGGGGACAAGGAGAACAACAGCGATAAAAGAAGATAGCAGTGCGTGTGTACAAATTGTATCTAGCTATATAAGATTGCAGATAGAGACAGATACAACATATATTCCATATAAACAGACATATTGATGTTCAGCAGACAGAGATATATATATTAGGCAGATGGTATGATGATATGCTCTGTGCTCTTACTAGTGTTTTTTTCTTCTTATTATGAACCAGGTTGTCAGTCAGAATATTCTAGACACACCAGTAGTGGAGGAGAAGGAGGAAGTAGCCAGCAGGTAGATATCTATAAATACCACAGTGGGCTTATCTCTAGCAAATCCCAGAGTGCGGAGTCTAAGGCACTCCTGGTTTTCACCAGTGACCCCCGCAAGGAGGTTTGGGCTTAGCAGCAGAGAGATACCCAGGTCATGACCCTAAGAGCGAAATGTATTGAGCCTGAAAAGACTCGAATACTCAGATTCGAGTCTTTTTGGGCTTAAGCTCGTGAGATTTCCCCACGAGATCATCCCACAAGATCATCCTGTGGGGATTTCGCTTTGCATATTCCGGAATTGAATCTTTTGATCGAAAGGTAGCCATCTCTTCTATGGCTACAAAAACTTTCAATCGAAAGATCCAATTCCGGAATACGGAAAGCGAAATCCCCACGGGATGATCTCGCAAGACATTTAATAAACCCGAAGAGATGAAATCACGTCTTTTCAGACTTATTAAATATCGTCCCTAGTGTTGCTGTCCACAGGTGGTACAGGACGGAGGCAAAAGACGAAGTCAAAGTCCAGGCAGTCAGATAAGCAAAGTCCAATAATCTGATGCAAAGGTCAAAAGGCAGGCAGAAGACAAGCAGAATCCAAAAACAGGCTGAGGTCAAACACGAGAAAACAGACAGAATCAATAAACACAGTCAGGAAACAGCAAAGGAGTCCTATAATTGGGAATTGACACCAAGTATTAACTGACTTGAAAAGCCAGGATGACAGGAATGCGAATGTGGCGGAAATGACACAACCGCGGTCGCATCTGTGATGCAATGACGCAATGCTGAACCACCCAAGGATGACGGTAAGGAATATTCTTGACAGTACCCTCTTCCTCAGGGGCATCCTCTGGAAGCCCCTTAGGTTTGTTGGGATGTCAGACATGGAAAGCTCCAACAAAACTAGGAGCATGGACCTCAGAGGTGTCAACCCACTAATGTTCTTCGGGACCATATCCCATCCAATGAACAAAGTATTGGAGTTTCCTATGGGACACACGAGAGTCCAGAATCTTCCTAATTTCAAACTCCTCTTGACCATCGATGAGGACTGGACCAGAAAAAGGAGTGCTGGAAGAAAAATGGTTGACCACTGCAGGTTTCAGGAGGGAGGCATGAAAGAAATTGGGAATTTGAAGATTTTTGGGTAAGGTGAGCTTGACAGCCACTGGATTAATAATGCTTTGTACAGGAAAAGGACCAATAAATTTAGGACCCAATTTTCCAGAAGGGAGTCTAAGACAGATGTTCTTTGTAGATAACCACATTTTATCTACAACCTTGTAATCAGGAGCAGGACGTCTTCTACTTTCTGCAGCCTTTTTCTGAGAGTCCATAACCTTTAAGAGATTTTGTTGGGGCTACTTTTCAAATAGAGGTGAAAAACTGCATATTGGCATATACCGCAGGAACCTGGGATGGAGTGACAGGAAAAAGAAATGCTTTAAGATTCTGTCCATAAACACAACAGCAAGAGGACATGCCAGAGGAGACATGAACGGCATTATTATGGGCAAACTTGGCCCAAGGAAGAAGTTCCAATCAGTTGTCTTGTGATTCAGAAACGAAACAGCGGAGAAACTGTTCCAATATTTGATTAATTCTCTCTGAGCTGCCATTAGTTTGAGGATGGTAAGTGGAAGAGAAGTAAAGGTTGACTTCAAACACTTGATTGAAGACTCTCCAAAAATGGGAGATGAATTGAGAGCCTCTGTTAGAAATGATTTCAGAAGGAATGCCATGGAGATGGAAGATGTGATGAATAAATAACTGCACAAGCTGATTTGCAGAAGGGAGCTTTTGTTTGTAATGGATTGAAGTGGGACATTTTCCTGAAGTGATATGTGACAACCTAGATGCAAGTGTATCCTTTTGAAAAAGGTAATTCCACAATGAAGTCCATGGCTAAGTGGGTCCAGGGGGAATTCGGGATGGGTAAAGGACGTAAGAGACCACTAGGGGCAGAATGTGGAAACTTGGATTGGGTACAAATGGAACAAATGGCAACAAAGTCTCTAGTATCCTGGAACATAGCTGACCACCAGACATTATGGCAGAGAAGGTCAGCTGATGTCTTCAGTGTTTCAAGTGTTTCTGCCAGCTGCCAGCTGCCACCAGGGGTGTTAATCCGAGGGCCGCAACCTGGGATGTGCCTGCTGCAAAGCCCAGTACCCCCTTGTGGGGGTTTAAAGGTGAAGACCTGGCCCTCCTTAGACTCTGTGCCTCAGAATTATCCTGTGCCAACCCCACTGTGGTAAGAAAATCCACTTTTCTTCTGTTTTGCACTTCTGCACTTGTTCCTGTTCCAGTATGCCTCAGCACCTCCAGAGATGTAATGGACTTTCCTGCACTTGCTCCTGTGGCTCCCATTTCCTGTATGCCTAGTGCCTCCAGAGGCGTAACGGACTTCCTGCACTTGTTCCTATTGTTCCTGTTTCCAGTATGCCTCAGTGCCTCTAGAGGTGTAACAGTTGCTGGGTGCTCCAGCTCCTTTAGTGGAATCCAGTCCCGTGGTTCCTGTGTGTGTATCCCTGTATTTCTAGTCACAGTTTCATAGTTTTCCCTTTTGCACATGACAACCTGCTTGTTTGGAGGAGTGAACATAAAGAAGAATGCTAATGCGGAGGTCTGGAGGCACGAAGAGAAGTCCAGGAGGGGTTTCTGCTGGAGCAGAAGCTCGGACAGGCCTTAGCTCCATTAATGAAACAGTGAGTGAGGGTTGCAACAAACTTGGCTGCTGGGAGGATACGACCTCATTCTTCAGAAAGCTGTTCCAAGGCAAAACAACGGAAGAGAGCATCAGCCTTCTTGTTTCTACTCCCAGAGATGTAGGTGATGACAAAGTTAAAACGTGAGAAGAAAAGTGTCCACCTGACTTGTCATGGATTTAAATGTTGGACAGACCTGACCAAATTTCTATGGTCAGTAAGAATCACAAAAGGATGAATGGAGCCCTCCAAATAATGTTGGCATTCCATTAAGCTGAGCTTAATGGCCAAAAGTTCTCAATTACCCACATCGTAGTTTCTCTCAGCTGAAGAAAAGAGACAGGAGAAGTAAGCACAGGGGTGTAGTTTCTCAGAATGCGGATCTTCCTGAAACAGGATTGCACCAGCTCCAGAATCACAGGTATCTACTTCCTTCAGAAAAGGAGTGAAGGGCTTCTGGAAACCACGCCTCTGACTTAGCTCCTTTTCTGGTTGAGGCGATAATCGGAGTGGACTTCTCGGATTTGGAAAAAATCAGAATATCATCCAGGTTAATGACTACTGAATGTCCTAAAAGATCTTGGTAAATAACATTCATGAATTCCTGTAGATTGGCAGTGATTCCCTGTAGAATGGCAGTACTGATTATTGCTATTTACAGCCATTTTATTTGCTGCTGAAATATGTCACAACTCCTGACATTCGTACCACATATTTGTCAGATGCCACAAAAAGGCCTGATCCATCTGTGCAGAATCTGCAACTTCAAATACTGAGCACCAAAATATATGCACAAAATATGAATTTGAGATCAGCCTTATGTATTGCAGTGGAAATAACAGTTAGCAGCTGCTCTACAGTGAATAGTGTATAGCATTGCATATAGCATTAAACAGTGAAGCATATTAGCAATTTTTGTTGTAATATTAAGAAAGGCAAGTATACAGACTGGTTTTCTGATGTGGGTATACATAGTGGCACGCTTACCTTTTCTGGATGGTAGTGATCCGCTCTTGAACACGATCAGCAAACACATTTCCGAGGCGTATGAGACTTTCTCCAGCATCTACAGCTTGGGAAACCTTCTGTGCATTCAGCTCCATAGTGGTCAGGAAATCTTTGTGCTTTTTTATTGCTGCCTCCACCCCCTCCACTGTGTTTGGCAACTCAACATGAGCCAATGTGGATTCCTAAGAGAAAAGTAAAAAAAAAAAAGAAAAAGAGAAAAATGCTCAATATTATGTATATGATATAAACCATGCCAAAAATAGCAATACCTCAGAAAGTAGCTGTCAGAACCATTCACAAAATCAAGAGATACTATATGAGTAGATTAGTTCAGATATACCTAGGTGCTCTATTTTCATGTTAGCTTTTTAAACAATAACAATATGTGCAGAATAACTTTAGTTTGCCAGAGGCATATGCTACTGGAGCATGGTAACGTCTTGTATAAATGCTTATTACATATGTGAATTTAAGCTTCCAAGAGCATATTCTCTATGTGGATGTTAGTTTCCCAGATACCGACAATGGTATGTGTACATGTTATCCAGCTAGAGACCAACAGATGACACACATACCTGTTAGATACACAAAGCTTTCAGGAATCAGACAGTCAATATTGGGTTCATTCAAAAATAAAAGAGATTAATAGGCAAAGTACAACGCAAAGTGGAAAGATGGCAATATCTCCATGGTTATTCATTTTGTGGAAATAGCAAAATGTCATATTATGATATATATTATCTGGGCCAAGCTGGATTCTGTGCCTGTTTATATATTTCCAGACATGAAAATGTCTGATAGCAGCTTCCTGAGATATCTGGGGATTAACGTACACTGATATGTATTAAAACACAGCAATCCAATTCTGGCAAGCTGGCATCATAATTACAAGAAAGCTAAAGTCTAAACATTATTTAGGCTGGAAAGATCAAGCTTACGCAAAAAGATTTCTGACAATATTGAAGTGTACAGTAGACCTATGAGACTAGAGATCCATACCTATGAAGTTGTTAGCTCCATGGATCTCTATTTTGTTGTAATGAGGCACTGCACCTGGTTTCCTGTAGGTGCAATGATTAGGGACTATGACAAAAAATTTGTCCAGGAACCTGGGTTCACTCTGCACCGCTGGAGCTCTAGTGCCCTGTGGGCTGCATGCAGGTCCTTCTCCGCATGTTTGAGATGCCTGGTTTAAATGGTATTTCAGACTTGCAGCACTGAGGTATATAATGCATTATGCAAAGTCACTTGAAATTATCTGCAGCTTGAGAAAAATATGCAAGCAAAATTGAAGCACCTGTTATGCTTAACGAGGCCTGTCACCTTAAAGGGCCAGCACATACAGTATTGTGGATGCCACACAGACTAGCACATAATCAGGCAATGCTTACACACCAAGGGCGAAATTTATTAAGAGCGCAAAGACTCGATTGAGTCTTTGCGGTCTTAATAGCGGTCGAGAATTCTCGCGACAGTACTTGGCGGGGATCTCGATCCGCAATCTGCATATGACTGTAAAACTTTTCTATTAATAATAGATTTAACAATCAAAATACAAATCATTTTCAGCGTTTGTAGAAATTATAATGTCCTACCTGCATATTCAGGCAGGTCTCAGCTTGTTTAACATCCCTCAGGAACAGATGGAAAATGTGAGATTGCACAAGAACTTCCCTTCTGCTCTCCCACATTTGTAGAAGTTTGTTCCATCCAACTTCCAGCTTCTGTAGCCACTGCTGCAATGACAGGTATGGCAGATCTGCCTCCTCCAGACTTAAAAGATCACTGACTGCCTGAATTTGATTGTAGTCTTCTTCATAGCGGTTGATCTCTTCTTTGAGGGAAGCATGGAGGCCTAGCAGTCTCTCAGCTTCTGCTAAGTTTGATGGCAATTCTTCTGCAGCAACTGCTGTTTGTGTTTTAACCAACCAAGTCAAGAAGTTGTCTAGATCCTGAATGAATTGTTGTAACTTGCTGGCAACTGTCAGGGAGTCCTCACATCCTTGAAGTGTCCTTTTTAAGGCCTCCCATTCTCCACTGATTTCCTCAAAATTCACAAGTACCTCCATGGCTTGAGTAGGGTTGCAGGAGGCAAGAACTTCTGCATCTTGCTGAAGTTGTACCAGTTTTGGTTCAAGAGCCAACAAAGCAGCCTCCATAGTAGAAAGTTTCCTTTGAAGGCACAATACACCACCCAGCTCCCCACTTCCACTCTGTGTAGTCTCCATTGCCTTCCTTTTTTCCCTAATTTGGGATTTTACTTCATTGCATTCTAAGAAGTAGTTTTGTAATCTGAGAACAGAGCTCAGTTGTTCTTTTCTCTTTTCCACCAACTCCACAATCCTATTCCATCTGTTCAAACAAAAAAATTGCTAATGAAATTTATCAATGAATGAAGCCTGGCTACATTAATTGACAGTGAACTGATTGACTGTATGGTATGTACCCAAAATCTAGTCCAAATGGATTGTAATTGATCCCACTGAATTTAAAAAAAAAAAAAAAAAGCGTATTCACCAAGGACATTTGTCTGCAGAATAGGAACCAACAATAGCAGATGCCGACAGTGGTGCTTGACTTACATAAAATCAGGAGCCAGTGTGTATGCTATTTGGCCAAACTGTTATGTATTGCCTGCTCAGGTATGTCTACTTATGTTTATCATCTGTTTAACAACCTACAAACTAGTATACACAACAATCATAAATGGTTAAAGCCATCACGTAATGCTAACACAAATGTTACACAAGTCTGTTGAATGTGTTAATGAACCCTTTGAGTGCTGGGCCCTCAGGACTGAGGAAGCCACATTTATGGGAACTTGACAATTGATGTTTTTCTGCTGCTATAATTGGATAAATGGACTCCGATACATTTTGTTGTTGAACTGAAACTGCTGTATTTTTGAATTTCTTCCTGTTAAATAAAAGGAACGACTGTTTTGGAAAGTTTACCCAGGACTCTGACTGAATTACTTTGGGTGAGCTGAAACTCTGCTGAGCCCCAAGGCTGTCAGTAACATCTAAACCCAGGAAAGGTAACCTCTGCAACACTCTTTATTTTTCCATTTTTATTTTATTTTGTTTGCTTTGACCCCGGTAAATTGGAGCCATGAGGGAGGCACCGTGACAGGGACCAAACCCTGAGGCACTTAGGCCCGATTGCCACGTACTGGTCACTGCATATATAAAGTGATTTTTTTAATGGATTACTGGCCCTTTAAAATATGCTTTACTTGATTGTGGTCTCTACTGCAATAATATCAAGTAAGCACATTTGCAAATGGAAAGAGACTGAAAAATTAGTGAATTTATAAAGTGCTGGGCAAAATAAAAACATAAAAGAATGATTCCATTCGCCTTTCTCACATTCCACATTGTAAACAGTTGCATAACTTTTCAGTAGGGACCCTTGTGTATGATCTAGGCTCCATTCCCCTACAGCGCTGCTCCCATCCAGCCCCCCATGCAAATTACAGACACATATCAGAAAGAGGGAACACGCCAGACAGGTGCTGCAGCACAGCAAAGAGGTCACAGCAGTGGCAGCAGACCGGCCAGGTTGAAACTGCAACTGTTGCAACACCTATAGTTACGCCACTGATTATCAGTCAGCAGACTAAGATCAGAAATATGGAAATGCTGTTTTGACTGTCACTGTTAAAGATGATATAAAGTTAAAAATTGGAAAGTTAGTAACTGAAAAGTCTGGTATCAGAGGCAGGATTCATTACATTGCTGTAAAGGTCTCCCCAAAATTAACAGCGGAAGAGATAAAAAAAATTCTAGTTCAAACAGGTAATACCATGTCCCAGGGGACAGGGCTGTTGTTTTGGGTGACTTTTCACAAAACAAGCTAAGGGTGAAATTTACTAAATTTGAAAATTATTTTTTCAACTTTTTTGCCCGTTTTTCAGCTGGTTTTCGCAGTGAAAAACGGGCAAAAAAGTCAAAAAGTAGCAACACAATAAAAAATAAATAAAATTAAAAAGTTTTCTTTTTAGTTAAACTTTTGCAGTAGGTTAACTAAGACTGTCATATTTGTGTGACAAAGTTTTCTAACCCTTAATGAAACAGCATTACAGAAATAATTTTTTAAAAAGATTATTGCAGTTGCTGCAACCTGCTCTATAAAATTGTATTAGCCTTTATTTCACCTTGAAGCTATCTCACATTATCAACCTTTACAGTAGCAACCAACTGCAGTGTTAATTTACACGACACAGGAAATCTGAGATGTCCCCCACAACATGCGTGAAGGCAGTGGTAAAACATTAGGGGTCGCACTTGTAGCAATAGCACCTTGCATCCCCCTCTTGGTTCCAGTAAACGTAATTCTGAACTGGAGGGAGATGACACTGCAGGATGAGGCGGGCTGTAAGACAAACTGAGTCCATATCCCCATAGTTTTGCCCCAGTGTGTAGGGTTCCACAGGATGGAAATAATTTTTAATTTTTTCTATAATATTAACAAATGAGGAAAATTTGTTTGTTTTATACATGCCACTTACAAAAAGTCCAGAAGACAAGTGCAGCAAGTGTCTAAAATGCCCACTGTTTACTCACCTGCTATTTAAATGATCTTGGCAGGCACGAACCTCAGAGGAACTGGGGTGTCCTCCCTCAAGTAGTTGCTGTACAATCTGATTAACATCTAGTACACGACCCATTAGACTGTTCATTTCCTGGTCTAGGCTCTCAAACCTAAAAGAAAATAAGATGGAAGTCAGTATTTAAGCCATTCTGAGCTGTTTGTACCTAGGTACAGCTGTCATTTTGATAACCCTCTATTTCTTTCAGTATTTCTTGTCAAAAAGAAAAAAAAAAACTAAGCAACCTCAGACATCATTCTTTGTTATCACATATACCCCTTCAATCAGGGCTGCCATCAGAAATCATGGGGTCCCTCACAACCTGACAAATGGGGACCCCCAACATTACTTTACAATCCTATTTACACTAAAAAACGTACACTGCTCATTAACATTTTTTCATTCATCAATTCCAATGAACAATACTCTGAGGCATGCATAAGACTGTGTTTCGGGGCCCACTAAGGTTTGCTGAGCTGGCAGGGCCCCCCCACTGCAGTACCCCATTGTTGACAGCCCTGCCATCAATAACTACTACAGGGATAAACTAAAGGGTACTTCATAAAAATATATTGTTATTTTTCAATGAAAAACTGTTACTATAAAGTCATATCATTGTAGGATCTTCTGATAAGATGAAATATTAAAATCCTCCTTCTTGAAACAAAAGGGGAACTAAGCAGAATGCATTGGCATGAATATTTCTTTCACTTTTGACCTGTTTTTACCTGTGCTGCACAACTTCTACCTCCTCGAGTCGCTGAGGGATCTCCATCTTCATCAACCACTGCTCCTTTTCATCAATCCATACTTCACATGCATTAACTTCACCAAACATTTTGTAGACATCTAATGCATCCTGAAGCCACTGACTCCTAAGAGATGCCACCTCCACCACCTCTCCATACAGCTGTTCCACCTCCACAATAGTAATCTGTACATCAACTTGATTCCTGTATTCTGCACCCAGCTCTGAAAGCTGTTGTCTCAGACCCAGCACAGCAGCTTTGTGGTTCTCTATTTCCTCAGATTCTGCTCGATGTTTCTTTACCAAGGAGAGGGTAGAGTATTCATCATGCCCAAAGTCGTCACTGGAGACTAATCTGTAAGTGTCCTGCAGCCACCCTGCCAGCTCCATGGTGTCTGCATTGAACTGGTGGAAGTTGGATGCTTCCTGAAGCTTCTGATAGTGGTTGTCAGAAGCCCTCTGAAGGTTTTCCCACATATGCCTCACCTCTTCCATTCGTTGACGAAGTCCAGACATTCCTTTTCGCCTCTTAGAAAGCACCTTATAAATCAACATAAACAATTTTATCAACATAACAAACTCACTAATACTTTGTGTAGAACTAGAAAGCTCAGTGCTTTCAGAACAGCTAAAATAAAAACTGTTACCTGCTGAGTTATGATTATATGAGTACAATGGCAACGTATTTGCATCAGACTCACTAAAAACCACTATGATCTATAAGATTTATCTTTTTGAAATGGCCTTATCAAAGGCCATGCACATTAATATCAGTTACAAATCTTAGTATTAGTTCCTACTAACAGGGTTCACTGGCATGGTAATAGATTAGTAGTTATTAGGACTTTTATTAAAATTATCTACATAACAGCATATCAAAATGTGACGACTCTCTATGGAAGACTCTACTTTTTAAGTAATCTTAAAATCTAAGAAGGTGCAAAAGATGAACATTACTCTCCTCAGTATAAAATATCAATGGGACATATGTGTCTAAAATACAATATGACAGCTAAAAAAAATCATCTAACTTATCTGCCAAAATCTATTTTGTCTATGTACTCACCTGCTCCCCTTTCTGGAGTGTCTGTTGTAACATGGCATGTCTACCCCCAAGTTCCCCCACAAAGATCTTGTGTTTGCTCAGGAGACGTATAACACTGCTCAAATCCTTCCCATAACTCTGTGGTGCAGAGAGAATCTGCTCTTTCTCACGGATCCAGCCCTCAGCCTCCTCTACTTCCTGCAGAAAGCACCAGAGGCGACGCGACTCCTCTAGCTCACCACGGCGCTTCTCAGCCAGTTTGCGCAGACCCTCTAAACAGTTCTTAACATGTTCCACACGGTTACAGATTATCTGAGGATCACAGGGCTGGTAATCTTAAGAAAGGAATTAAATCAAATGCAAAAAAAATTATTACCATCCATTCCTAAAATACATCCCTATTTAGATGGTTCAAAATTCTCTCTTTTTAGGGTCAGTTCCCAGGGCCACCAACAGGGGGTACTGCTGTGAGAGGGACCCCAGCTCAGCAAACCATGAAGGCCCAAAAAAACAGACATATGTAGGATTCGCATAGTATTGTACAATTAAACTGATGGTCTAAAGCAGCGGTTCTCAACCTTTTGTTGAGCGCAACCCCGCGGTGACATCATCGTGGGGGTGTGCCGCGTCACGTGATGACGTTTGGCCGCAACGTCATCACGTACGCGCATCACATGATGAAGCTGCGGCCGCAACATCATCACGCAACGGAGCTCAGTAGCGGTTCGTGACCCGTGTGAGACGGTCGTTCGACCCCCAGGTTGAGAACCGCTGGTCTAAAGGGACACTGAGCACAGTGTAACTGGGCATTTTTCAGTGTAAAATCACATTGCAGGGCCCCATTCATCAGGTTGTGAGGGACCCATGATTTCTGATGACAGCCCTGTTAGTTCCCCTAAAACAGCCATTATTGCCTATAAGCAAAGCAAAAAGAGGTACAGACTTTGATCTTAGTGTGGATTGGGTCTGGGCCTTGTGGGTCTGAGCAAATAACACCTTCCGGGAATCCCATTTTTATGAATATTTAGTAAAAGTTCATTCAAAACATTTTCTTGATTTAAATTAGTAAAAATGTGATTTTCCACACAATTTTGTTCCCTGTGTTTTGATTTCATTTTTATTTACTTAAGTGTGATTCATTTCTTAGGGGTATATTTATCAAACTGCATATTCTTGCATAGATGCGTGATTTTGCTGGAGAAGCAGTTTATTATGCCAGTGTCACCTATTTAAAAAAACTTGTATCACCATGTCAAAATGCATCTTTTTTAATATCAAAAAGTTGTTTTCAATCCTATATACAGTATATCAGTGTAAACCTTGATAAATATCCTCCTAAGTGTCTAAAATAAAGAAGTGAAACCAGCGTCAAAATACAAAGAAAAAGTACAGAAACCACAGACAAAGGTTTCAAATGTGTGACTGCAACATAATGCCTGTGACCCAGACACAGTTACTTCCTGGAAGTAAGGTTGGAAGAATCTTGTTGTGGTAAAAATCACAGGCATTTCACTGTGGTCAATGGGTTTCAATGTCTAAATGACATGGTTTTCCACCGCTCTGCAGAATAAAGCGCTTGATCATCAGATCATTCATTCCATTGAACCTATAGAAGATCCTTGTCAGAGTTTGTTTACACAAGATATGCACACTATACATACCAGTAACCTGAGTGAATTTAAGGGCAGCTTGGTTTAGAGAATTGACTCTGTCTGTCTGAGCAGTAATATCAGCCTCCAGTAAGCAATGCTTCTGCAGCAAGTCTTCTACTTCTAACATGTGTTTTCCAACATCTTTAGATGATAAAGGGACCTGGAGAACAGAATAGTGGACAGTTCATTTCCAGAAAAAATAACATTTCAGTGTTCCAGTAGAAGGTACATGAGAACATGATGATATGTTACAAGGTACCAAGTGGCACTATCTTAGCTTTGCATTATGTTACAGTTACCAATACATATATATATATATATATATATAAATAAATAAATAAAAGGTAGGAGATAGAGTGGTCATGTTAGTCCACAGATGCAAAAAAAAATGAATGTTGCAATACTTGGTGATACTTTTTTATTTTTTCATTGGACTAAACAATCACTCAATTAAAAATTTAAAAATCAAAATCCTCAAAGGGAACTATAAAAATACGCCAGAAAGAAAAACTTTTGAACTCAAAATGATAATGCATTTTAACACCAAAAATACAGGACTCAGTGTGGATCTTGGATTTCTATCTCACTATCATAACTTTATATAATGGTAAACTATTTATTTATTTCTGTTTGCTTTAAAACTGTGATTGTCTCTGAATCACAGAA
>JAKJJM010050162.1:0-10008 GCA_021901965.1 Pipa carvalhoi | reverse complement strand
GTTTCCTACCACTGAGCCAGTTATTAACCCAATTACACACATTTTCCCCCAGTCCAAGCATCCTCATTTTATGTACCAGCCTTTTATGTGGCACAGTATCGAATACTTTGGAAAAATCAAGGTATATGACATCCAGTGAATCCCCCCTGTCGAGTCTATAACTGACCTCCTCATAGAAGCTAATACAGGAAACACATACAGGAAACAAAAAAATGGTCTCTGACCAACAAATCAGGTATTTTGTTTTAAGAAATTCTCTTGGGCCTCTCTGATTTGTAATAGATTTGAAAAAATATATAAGAATGAACATCAAGCTGATTTATATAAATTCCTAAAAATGACAACATAGCTGTCAACAGGTTATTTAGCAAACAATCATAACAGCTGCTTGGGGTCAAGGAACAGGTCCTTAAACCAAATACTGACTGGTACTCATCTCTGATGGGCCCCTTTTGCAGCTTCAGTTTATTTGCTGACTGGAACATTAGTTTCCAGAATTTGTTCCTTTTTTTTCCAGTACAGTTTTTCCTGAGTCGTTGCCTAGAATTTTCCGAAATCTAGAATGTGGAAAATAAGTGTATATGCCCTTGTTCCATTTTACTTGGAGACTGTATAAGAGACCACAAGTACAGTAGGACTCCTAATGAAAATACTAGTTCACAATTTCATATTCAGTTAAAAATCCAAATTTCCTACAATCTTATTTCAAACATTTTCTTTAATCATTGCTATCTTAGTTATTTATTTATTAGTTCCATACCTCACAAAGGAATTTCCTTGAATAAGTGGCATAAGTTGAAATCAATCTGTGTGACACTTCATTTTATTAATATGAAAATGCCTTTTTGGATTGGGAAAGCTGTAAAACCACTGCATATGATAGCTTTTGAAAAAATAGAAACCGACTGCTGACTAAGCTTCAATTTTAGTAATTATTTTAATTTTCAATTAAAGTGGTTATCAGAGAAAATAAAAATTGCGACTCATTGCAAAGTGCATTGTTCATTCAAATTAATAAATTCAGTATAACGTCTCAGAATGTGCAAGTTAAATCAAGTTTACTCCTCACCTACATTTAAAATGTTAATTAATTAAGAATTTTTTTTACTAATGAGTTCCAATGCAGATGTCTACTTTTATTATTGTTACAGGTTAGGACTAAGTTATAATAACATTATAACTATTGAAAATGGAACTATATCAAATGTTCCACATTTGAGGGAAATTCATCTGGACCATAATTCCCTGACTCAGGTTCCAGCTGGACTTGGGGAGCACAAGTACATTCAGGTAAAGTATCCAGTACAATTTGTATTTATTTGTTAGATTGCTTGTGGTAAGCCAGTAATAGTGAGTTTTATATGCTTCATAAGGAGTTAAATGTTCTGAAAGTTCTCGTTGTCTAGACAGGGACATAGTGCTGAGTGGTTGAACTATCACTAAGAAGATTCCAGGCAGTTAAACATCTGTAATACACCAGTACATTGTAAATGGTGCAGAATTAAATAGTGGAGAAAACATCAGTACATGATAGGAGACAGTAGGAGAAGTGCAATGACATGATAACCACAAAGACAGGGAAAAAAGTAGAAATGAGACACCCAAAACATGTCTAGGATTAGAAAACTTAAATAAATCACTATACAAAAGAAAGATTCACTGGGAGTTTACTTAACCATAGTATATTAGGCAACAGTAACATCAGTTAAACAACAACCATGGAAATTTATCAGCGGGGGCATTCATTTTTTTAGTTTCTAGTAACCAATAGAAACCAATCAGCAGTTAGTATTCACTGGTATACGGGGGCTTATACTTATGAAAGCCAATCACTGATTGGTTGCAGCAAGTTACTAAATCTCTGTAAAGTTTGCCCAGCATATTTAGCTTTGGCTTAGATCTTTCATCCCATATCTACAGACCTTAGCACAAATAGAGCACAGACATTGGTTGCAATAGATTTGCACAGGAAGGGTTACACTTGGGAAATACCTGTAGCATACTGGGATAGTTGCATCACACTAACATAAGAAATCATTAAACTGTATTTCATTTAGCACTCCTCTAAGTCATTGACTAGAATTTTCTGAAAACTGAATAATGGCTTATTATTACATTGGTTTATAATAAATATTAAAATTGAATTTTGCAGGTTGTGTACCTTCATAACAATAAAATTGCTGCTGTTTCAACAAATGATTTTTGCCCCATTGGATATAACACAAAGAAGGCCTCTTATTCAGGCATTAGCCTCTTTAGCAATCCTGTGCAATACTGGGAAATTCAGCCAGCCACATTCCGATGCGTATACGTACGTTCTGCTATACAAATTGGAAACTACAAATAAATCATGGAATACAAACATTTGTGTCGTATAACAAATAAAGTCTTATTTGTTTGTTCATTTTATTTGTTTGTTTGTTCTGAAAATCTTTACTAAATAAAGATGTCAAATACTGGAAAATGTCCCCAAAACAAAATGACTTACTGATTACGAAGCAGCAATAATCCCCGTCATTTCCTTTTACGTTGAACAGTGGTGAAAAATCCAATAAACAGAGTATGGTATTATTCTATGAAAGCAATAGGTGATCGGGGGAAGTAAACATTATCTGAAGGTTAAAAAATTGGGCTGAAATTGCAAAATAAACTAAAAACTCTAATTTTTATAGTTTTTGGTGTATGCTTTCCTATCATCTATTTTTTTTTAACTTAATGTGCAAATGAATAATACCTTGATTGTGTAGTGACTGCTCTCTTTTAAAACCCTAGTGTTATTTCCTACAGTACATTCACTAAAACAAAATTTTATTTGCAGTGGAGGAAGTTAATATTTTATGCTAGGGATAGTGTAAAAAGAAATGTGTGTATTAGTACAACAAAGTAGGAATAGTTATTTGTAAATAGTCCAAGCTTCATGTAATACACTGTAGTACTATAATCATTTGTTCACTCATATGTATTCCAAGACAAATACACAGAACATTTTAGGAGTTCTTGAGCTATTTTGATGACTTATAATTTAGGAATCCTGGGAAAAAGGGCATAGATGGAGTACATATAGAGGATCAAGATCTCCATCTAAATGGTTCCCAATCAGTTTGATTGCATCCAAGTCAAGCATATTTCGACACACTTATAAACGTGTATTTCAATTTAGAAGATTCACCAAGTTAAAGATACAGAAAGATACAGGAATCATTGGTCTGCAAGAAAGCATTATCCCAATATGGACTCTGGAATTCTTTTTGAAACATTCTACTATGTTTCATAGTACAGTGATATATACATTGCCAGATTGTTAGTGAGTGTTGACATTCTGAACTGTTCAAATTATATTTACCTCATGCAGGAAAAAGTGGAGTGTCAGGAAAAAATGCCAATGCTGAGTGATATTATTGTCCCCTAGTTTTCGCATTTGAAATTTTCCACCATACAGGCCAAAATAAAATTTTGCCAGTAGAGCAAGTTAAAAATCCACATTGTAACATGGCAGGCCCAGAAAACGGAATGCTAGTGTTATCATGGCTTTAAGGGTTAAAAATCCTGTTTCTCTAATTTATATGGATCTTACAGCCTAATTCCTTTTTATTACTGTTTACACTATCCTGGGAATGGTAAAAGCATTGCACCATTAGTCTTCAGAATTGCATGTTTTATTGTGTATTTTTCTGTCAAATAAGCATATTAGATAACCTAGTAATATGTTTATTACTAAGTACATCAGTTTCTTTGAGACTAAAGGCGAAATTTATTAATCCCGTAAAGACTCGATTCAAGCCTTTGCGGGCTTAATCTCGCAAGATTCTCGCAAAATCATCCGCGAGAATCTCAATTGCGCTTCTCCACAATCGGGTCTTTCGCCCGAAAGTTTTGTAGCCATAGAACTTATGGCTACCTTTTGGGCGAAAGACCCGATTGCAGAGAAGTGCAATCAAGATCCCTGCTTCATGATCTTGCGAGAATTCTCATGAGATTAAACCCGAAAAGACTCAAATCGAGTCTTTTCGGGCTTAATAAATTTTGCCCCATAAGTAACCAGCTGTGGCAATATATAAAATCATCTCCAAAATTAGGACAGAATTGGACTTTTTTCTGGCATCCAGAATTGAATTGCACCAGAATATGTCCTAGGTAAAAATGAATTGAATCTATTACAGCAAACGTCAACAACATAGCAAAGCAACATTCTCTTTCATCTTTCATGAAGAACTTACATCATGACCAAATGTATGTAAATGTTTAACTTTATCAACAGGAATATAGATGTAGCTGGGATGGGTTTGTCATTTAACAATTTGAATAAGAAATAACTAAGCATTATTGCAGCACAAAAAGTTAAGATAACTCAAGATAAGATATTAGATTTAGATAAGCCATGCTACATTTGTTTATTGTAATTCCTGGGCTGAATTAAAATCGGAGAGATCAACACAAAAATAAAGATTTTTTTTTTAATCTAAATTTTAAGATGATTTTAGAAATGTGTAAATGAAAAAGCTCAAGTATGTGAGATCTGCAAGATAATGGCATTTGCATTATTGCAGCTGAAAATTTACTAGAAACGTGATGGGAAAATTCAGGTTAAAAAGCTTTGGTTGAATATGTGCCTTTATGGAGGCCCCGCAAAATTTTAATGTGAACAAGGACAATTTAAAATGTAATAAGTTCCAGTATAAAATAGTAGTGTATAAAGCAGTATGTTCACTCTCATCGTAGTTATCAGATTTCATTTTCAGCTATAATTCACCACACAACCATCAAGTCATGTTTTGGTGAACACTAGGGGGCAGTGGTAGTTCCTCTACCCACATCAAATGCAAAAAAAATATTGCATGGTTTTATTATGGTTTAAGCTGCAAGATAAGTGATGGTGATACAAACCACTGACAACCCTTTTAATACATTCACATCTATTTGTAGTTTTTCCTCCAGGAAAATGTGGCTCTTTGTATGTCCAAGAGAATATGTTGTTTGTTTTTGTTTAATGCTTACTGCCAGGTGCACATTCTGCCATTTTTATAATATCTTGGCAATGCTTGGACACCATTTTCCATGTATCAGTGGTGTTTTAACATTCGTCTTGGCAGAGGAACAGTATGGCTGCTTTCACTTATAGTAATACACTGTAAAAAAAGGCTTTCTCAACAGGATAATCTATGTTTATTTGTTTAAACATAAAGTGGTAGTAAACCCTAATTAAAAATAAACAATATTTCCCCTTACATTTTGTACCACACTACATCTGAATGTACATAGACATGTGCAATATAATTTCTGTATATCTGTATACAGAGTGTATATATGGTGCATACAATTTCTGATATAATTGTACCTGGAAAAAATGTCTGTGCTTCTATGTTTACTTAAAGAACAAAGGAAGTACTACTACTTTTAGCAAAACCCAGTGTTAACAAAAAAAAAAGTTTTGGTTGAACATCAGGCGATGCTGAAATGCTAAAACAATTTGTTTTTCTCTTTGACAAATATGTTCATCTAATGTGAAATTTCATATCCATAGAGCTAAATGCCATTTAATTTCAAAGTTGCAGAAAGCAGTATTCTGGGATACAATATTTTTGGTGATTATCGTACATATAAGAAGTTAGTTCATTTTTATCCAGTTTGATTATACACTAGGATAAATGATAACAAATGAAGTAATAAACCAAAGCTAAACATTATTTAAAAAATAATGTTTTTACAAATTTCAATGCATACAAACTCCATGCTTTGTCATTTATCAGTTATAAAATCTATTTATTTTCTCAACACATTGTAGTGTTTTTATACTAGAAAAAGAAGCACACACACGCATATGACCCCAAACAATGCTTAAGCTGTATGTGTTGAAATACTTGCTATAGCTGAGTGAATTTGCCAGTCATTAAATGTGCATATATCTTGCAGAATTATAGTGTTGAATTTTATCACATTACTTTCAGTATTGCAGTTATTTGTCTAACCATTGCAAATTGTAAGTTTCAGCAACTGAGCATCTGTTTTTTTGAATCAATGGAAACGTTTTGACAGAGCAGAATCCACATGTGGCAAAAGTGATTGTCTGTAAAATATTGTAATACTAGATATGCAGTTGGTATGTATGGTTGTAGCTGAGGCACTTGTACCTTAATTGTTAGTGCTTAAAGATTTGATTTAAAAGTAATTGTTTGAAAAAGGAGTTTGTAGATGTCAAACTTTATTGTTTTTATTCACAAAGAAAAATGATTTTGTTGATCAAAAATAAAGCATTTGAATTACATAGCATTAATGAGAAATTCTGATTCTTTTCTTATTTTACAATTTCACCCAGAGCACTGTGTCCATATAAAATGCACACCATAGCTATAATATCTTTCAGCCACCAAAACACTACCAATAGTGCTGCTATGAATACCTTCAAAAGGTATTAGTACTAGTAGTGATGATTAACATTCTTAACAGTCAATCTGAAAAGCAATCATAACTGAAAGCTGTTCAGATTGGTTGGTAATGGTGTCAATGATCATTTTAACCATTGGCTGAAGGCCATAAAGGGGTAAAGGGGGACACCGAAACAGAAATGTTTGTCTGGCAAATGCTAAACAAAGATTTCATGACAAGATAAGTCCTGGTGAAATGTAGTAAGGACAATCCCTTTAAAACTTTAAAATCTATTTGTAGTTTTGCTTCTGGGAAAGTGTGTCTGTTTTCAACTCCATAAGCTTTTCTTTAAAGCTTATTGTCAAGCACACATTCTGCCATATTTATAATATCTTGGCAACCGTTGCATACTATTTTCCATATATCAATGGCATTTTAACATTTCTCTTGGCAGAGGAACATAATGACTGCTTTTACTTATAATAATACACATAAATATACTGAAAGTCCTCTTTACAGAACAATCTATGTTTCTTTGTTTTACTGGACTTTTTTAGAAAAGTAAAGTGGCAATAAACCCTGATTACAAATAAATAAATAAACAATAAAACAATATTTCCTCTTTAATGCAAGATAAAAATAATAATTTTTTACCAGAGCACAATTAAATAGTGCATAGTGCACTAGTAATTTCTGCATATCTGTATACAGGTTATATGTATATATATATATATATATATATATATATATATATATATATATATATATATTTATAGTGTATCCTCGTTTTGAGAACACACATAGACATAATACAATTTCTATTTTAATGGTTATTGAAACAAAAAGAAATGACTATGCTTCTACATTTGATAAAAGGAAAGCAGAGGTATATAACAAACCTATAATGATTTTGGGAGGAATAATGTCTCTAGAAGTGATATTTGCTGGATCTCTTGGTAAAATAAAGTAGATCTGTAAACTGTAAGACATACATTTACTGCCACTCTGATTAACATGGTGTATTCATAGTTGCCAAGACCCATGTCACACATAGAGATGTTTGTAGTTGACAAAAATAGAACTCATTGTTTCCCATTGAGAACATCACATTTGGTTACAAAATAGCTTAATTTTTAACATCATGAGAAAATATGAGCCTACTGTATACACTCTCTAACTTATTAGGTGATATTTCTAATGAATCTTACTGATCTATTACTTTAATTATTTGCACCATTATTGAAGTTTAGTAAATGCAAGCTTTCAAGACTACTTAAGTCTCTTCTTCAGGCACGGTACAGTTACTGTCATGGTATAGATTAAAATGTGCTTGGAAATTCAAGACCATGACTGTTCTGCTATGCATCAAAGTTAAGTTATGGACAGAATAAATAATTTATATATAAGGTAGGATATAGTTGTCGTGTTAATCCACAGATGCAAAAAAAAATGAGTATTGCGATACTTGGTGATACCTTTTTTATTGGACTAACAGTCAGTTTAGATAGACAAGTTTTCAAGAGGTCTGTCCTCCCTTTCTTAAGTCTCAAGCAATACTGAGTTTAGAAATTAGAAGTGAGTTACAAATCCATAAGAACAGACAAAAAGACATTATACTAAAATAAACAAACTATTGGAGCATAAAGCAATCAGGTGTCGTAAATACTGCTAGGAGTAGGTTAGAGCTGACAAGTGGTGGAGGGGTGATAATCAGGGGAGAGGAATTCTGTGCTTCAGAGACAATCAGTTTTAAACCAAACAGAAATAAATACATAATTTACCATTATATAAAGTTATGATAGTAAGATTGAAATCCAAGATCCACATTGAGTCCTCTATCTATCTATCTATCTATCTATCTATCTATCTATCTATCTATCTATCTATCTATCTATCTATCTATATATCTGTATCTATCTATATCTATCTATCTAATATTTATTCTGTCCATAACTTAACTTTGATGCATAGCAAAACAGTCATGGTTTTGAATTTCCAAGCACATTTTAATCTATACCATCCATGACAGTAACTGTACCATGCCTGAAGAAGAGACCTAAGTAGTGTGGAAAGCTTGCATTTACCATCTATTCAGTTAGCCAATAAAAGGTATACTCAACTTGTCTCTGCTTATGACAGTAACAGAAAACATTCTACAGAAAAGTATATTTCACACTTAAATGCAATGGAAACATATGAAAGGACAAGTAGCATCAAAAAAAGAAAAACTCTTATTTGGATTGACATCACCATTATTCTACTTTCAGAAATGTCATCTCTGAAGTTGACTTTCTCATTTGTATTGCTTTGTGTTTATGTTTTACACTTCTTTCTCTGCTGGGTACAGACATCTTTTGGGTGAACAAGACGATGCTCAGTTCCATTGTTGTCTATAGAATGTTAGATAATACATATCTATGTAGTGTACCAGAAGGCCAACAGATACATAAAAAGATAGGAACAACATTACCTTACTACTAATCTTCTGAGGATAAACAACCCAAAACAGAGCATTTTTCAGTTATACATACTACTGGTAAAAATCTTATTTTTGATGATGGATTGCTGATTTGTATTATTTTGAGTTTGTTTTTCTTTCCTTGTGTTTTTTATGTGTCAAATAAACAAATTCTCATCTAGTCCTGTTGTGTTCTATGGAAATTTACATACTATGTAACTATGAAGTGCCCCAGAAAGGAGTGATCTCAATGAATTTACTTAAGATAAATATAATTCTGAGGGGTTATATCTTTCAGAGGATTCCATTTCCTATTGCCTTAAAGTAAACAGTTATTTTTCCAAAGATTTTGTATGAAAAATAAAGGTCTCGGAATAAAATATAGTTAATAAAAGCTAAGGAAACTGGAAGCTTTGGCAGGAATTGTGGATTGGTCTTATTCTAAAGATTCTAAGGTAAGTTAGGACAAGTTTGGGGGGACAAATGCACTATGAAAGGAAGGCATAAACAAGTAATATCTATATTCACTCTTACATACTGATTCTAGCTACATTATATTGCTGGAGAAATTTCAAAACAAAAAAAGATTTGAGGTTTAAAGGGTTGTTATCAACACTACTTAAAAATAATAGGAGCTATGACAGAGTAATGATAAATTTACAATTATTGACCTTGGAAGAATTTGAGAGTGGTAGTAAGTTGAATATAATAACAGACAATGTCAAATTATACTAGGTTGATTTATATATCTAGTTTACTAATTAAGATACCAAAAATAAAATTTCTCAATTTTGATTCCTCAAGATAGTTACATAGTTAAAATAGTTTTTAACATTGAGACACATGTCCATCGAGTTACTTACATTAAAAAACAATGTAAACAACCTAAGCTTACCCTTGTTGGTCCAGAGAAAGGTGAAAAACCCAAGGCACGAGAAAAAATTCTTCCCTGACCCCAAGTGGTGATCAAACTGGATGTTGTGGCTCTTTAAATACCTATCCAAACCTTTTTTGCAATCTAGAGATACTGCTAGAAGCAGGTTCTGTGGAAGACTATTGCACAATTTCACAGATATAACACTAAAGAATAGTGTTGGTCGAACATGTTCGGCTCAACTTAAGTTCGAGCCGAACATCGGGAATTTTCGGCACCCGAACCGAACCGAACATTTGCGCTGACGTTCGGG
>JAKJJM010050112.1:0-18305 GCA_021901965.1 Pipa carvalhoi | reverse complement strand
CATCGCGACGGGAGCGGCAATAAAAAGCAGAGGAAGAGCCGGCGCCGGTCGCAGAAGAGGAGCGCGACGGCGCACGTCGCGGACCGCGGGAGGAGGAGCGCGACAGCGCACGTCACGGGCCACGGGAGAAGGTAGGTTTCCTTACAGCAGGCCACCAACTTGCCGTTTTCTCTCCTGGTGTCCGATTTAGAGCAGCAGTCACTTCATGTAATATAACTGGTAGCTGCATCTGGGATCTTTTAGTTCAGCCTATTTAGACTACCCAATAGGAAGCCAGTCCCTGACATCACTAACTGACTATAAAGGCTATAAAGCCTTCATAAGGTTGCCTGGGATTGGAAGTGAACACTGCACTGCACTTTGTGTGAAGCAGTGCACATGGCCACAGGCAAAAGAACTGTGATGCAAGTTATGGTGTGTGTTTGTCACTGCTCAGATTTAAAAGATTGCAATGACATTTTTTTTTACAAAAAGTGCTGTGAGTACTGTATATTAATCTTTTTACTAAGTCAATAAAATGGATGCTTTGTACTGTTAGGAAACAACGTAATGCAGGAGCTTATAACTTCTTAATGATGAGTCTCAGCACATTACATTTTATTGTGTCCTTATCTATCAGACCAATCAAATTAATAAAGAATTAAGCCAAAGTTTAGTTCTTCTTTAAGAATAGCTTTTTAATACTGTCTCAACATACAGTTTTTGTGCAGACTAGATTATTGAAGTCCTAATCAGCCCTCTGTTATTCCGAGCACTTTTGTAGTTTGTTCTGTAAAGTGAACATGTAACCCTGCTTGAGACCTTCATCTCGTGATCACAGTCGCTCTTAACTGATTTGAGTTGTTCATAATGTAAGGGATTACTCACTTTCCAGATGATCCTTTGGAACAAAATCACCTTTTGCCAGGGGTTTCTCTGCTTTTATTCGGAAAAAAAAAGACAAACACGGACATGTACCAGAGTCGTTCTGGTTAGTAGCCAAACAACAGAAAAACAAAATATGCCTTTGTAAATGGTAGCAAAACGGCACCTAGTGCAGTGAGGGAGTCCGCTTGTTGTGTCAAACAACTCCCAACCAGGGCTATTCCCTGCTAACTTTTGAAGGGAGTGGCATAGACCTCAGCTAACGCTTAATTAAGAAATTGGTCTGTCTTAAAGCCAAAGTACCTAAATGTTGGGGAAACATACCTCCCTTCGTGTAAAATCCCCATACACGAGTTGCAACCGCTACAATATGTAGTATATACCTTTGTTTTGTTATGCTGATTTCTATGATTCATTAAATCATTTACCTTTTCTGTAAATGACACCTCTGTAATTCTGTCACCTACTTTTTAACCTCTTTAAAAATCATGTTGCTGTAGAAACAGACATATTTCAAAGCAAAATGTCACTTTTGGCTCACTATTGTATATATTATGTTTCTAATTGTTATACATATGGAGTTTCAATAGAATATTAAATACAGGAGCTTCAGTGTTTGGCCAACATAATTAGGCAGTTTAATAGTCACCAGTTGCTCCCTTTTCATAACACAGTGTCCTGTAAGATGGGAAGAAAAATTACTGAAAATTCCACACCAACTTGTTTGTCTTGGATCAAACATGCCATTCTCTCTAACCATTCTGTATGCACTTTACTGCCTAAAGGTGTAAAGGTGATAAATTCCTCGGTGTCCCCTTCTCCACCCTGCTGGTTAAATGTCCCTTTCTCAGACATTCACACTCTAAAGTCTGTGGCACAAGTCTTTGAAGTCAAAACCATAGTTTAGTTCTTTAACATGGCAACCAGGGCCACTGAAAATGGCCTGTTTTGTGTAACCTTAAGTACACTGGTTTTGCAGTTAGTGAATGGAAACTGGCTAAATGGTCATCACCAAAGAGTTATAATCAATGTTTGTTACTTTGAATGTTCCATTTTTATAAGTGGAATACACCAGTGTTCTATTTTAGGTCATATTTATATTATTGCTTAACTACATTTTAAATGATATAGTGTTGTGGATAAAAATCCAGGTTTTTTTTTTGTGGGCCATCTAGACCAACAAGAGTAATCTCACTACTTGAAAAAATAAGTTAAACTTGCTGGAGCTGTGTCTTTTTTCTACAATACTGACTATGCAACATTTGGATGAATGCACTGTAACTGCTCAAAATCCAATTAAACAGTCATTAATAAATATACATCGCTGTTTACTTTTTATTTCTCATCCTTGCACTATACTATAATACTGTTGTCATTCCTCCCTTACTAAATGCTTAGAACACAAATCCCCAAGGCTGGCTAATATATTAGGCTAGTAAGTCAGTTATCTTTGAAAGACCCTGAACAGATGATTATTTTTTTCTTTTGTTTCTGTGTATCTCATCTGTGTTTACTGCACTATTGCCCAATAGTGCACATAAATGCATAGTTAGAGAGCAAATATCAGTAGCCAGTGATGATTGGCAGACAGATCATGAGCTGTTCTGTAGATGTCTACCAATTTGTTTGTTTCTCTGCATTTTTCAATTTTAAGGTTAAGCGCACAGAGGTATTTTTAAGTGCTGTGTCTGTTTTAAGTGCATTGGTGCAAACGATACTCAACACTGTGAACAGGTCCTGAATGCATCATATGCTAGAAACAGCTGTGAGCACTGCAGCCAACATGCATCCACATTGTTTATCTTGCTCAGTAATCGTACAGTTCTTTAGTCTGAAAAACATTCTAACTAAAAAAACATAGCCTTACCATATTGTAGAAACATATAGACATGCATGGATGAGGCTCCTGACCAGTCTTTGGAACAGATTTAAGTTGCAGGGACAGGATAGGGGAATTTAAAATGTAACAGCATGTGAAGGCTGGTTGTTAAAAAGAAAAGAAGGAGAAGAAAGAAGTATTATCTGTCTGGCTAGAAATGGTGACAATCAGTTTAATTTAAGCTTCCGGAAGTATTGAACACAGCTCCTAACAATAATGACCTATTTGAAGCACCTTCATTTTGTGCGCAAACAACTTATAGGTCTAAAACAGAGCACATCTTTGAATTAGTGAAATGTTAAAATTACATCTGAGTTTAAGGGCCCCAGGCTCTAGTGAAAGTGAAGTGGATATTTTTACTTTGCTCACTCCTGAGTGTTTTAATATAAATAAGTGGGAAAGGAACATTGTAAGAAAGGAGTTGAGGACAGGAGTTGGATTTGGCAGTTGGATCCAAGCCTTCTGGGAAGATTTCTGGATCTCCTTTAATAACATGGAGATCATGAAGGGATCATTTAGCATTTAGCATGCACAAAGAGCGCTTAAAAGTGTAGCTGGTTTAGTTTTCCAGGGCCAGCAGGGTAAATATGCAGGTCTAACTTGTAGCACATATTATACCAGAATATGAAAAGCAAGTTCAGTAACAGGAAGCATGTGGTGTGTAGCCTCTTTCTGCTATATCACTTCCTAGTCACTATGAATTAATATGCAAAAAAAACATGTTTATGCTGTGTTATCCATTGTTGTAACTGACAATTTATAAATATTGCATATGTTTTAGAACACATCTTTAATAAGGCATTGCTGTAACACTGTCATTTCACAGTTTAACACCTGCGGTGCTGATTTGAATGTTTAGTACACCTGCAGCTAACTGTTATAAATTTTTGTTATTTGTATCTATTCCAGTGCTCAGAGTTTTTCACTGTGAGGTGGTATGAACATTTGGTGGCATTTCTGGGGATGTTGAAGCCCCTGGGGGAGAAACTGTCCTAAGCTCTGACAGTCCTGACAAAATAGCTAAGGACGGTATCTTTATGTTCCCCAAAATAAAGCAGCGCTTTCCTGGGGAAAATTCTCAGCAGATGCAATTCTTAACCCATAATTGTTGCACACTTGAAAGACTTATTGCAAATGCATCACTCTAGACTGTACCCACAGCTTGGATCCCTTCAGCAGGTTTAAAATGTCTTGTCTGTAACCTTGGCTTCACACACAGGGACTTTCTTTGAAATACACTGTCAACTCTGGCATAGGTCTTTGCAATGACTTTCACATCCCTATACCTTTAATCTGAGCTCATTAGTCAGTGTACTTAATGAGCAGTGTAAAATATTTGTTTATATGTTTAAATAGCTCTCCTGGACCATGTCTCTAGTTGAACAATTCATATATGTTCATCATACATTATTTATTATATATGCTGTGTTTCTCCCAGTACTATTATTTGATCAGTTGAGATCCAATCCAGCTGCTTCCTCTAATTTGCAGCCTTTAAGAGCTGGGCCCAAAGGATGAGCATGAATATGGGAGAAGAAGAGCCGTGTAAGTAATATTGTTTTATTAATGAAAGTGTTTTAGCACAGCATTTTATAAAAACTGAGGTACTATCTAATTCTCTACATCTCTGTTAACATAAATAAAAAGTCCCAGAAACCACACAGCAGTATGGACTATGAATCTGTAAGAAACATGATTGCAAAAATGTAAGCATGTACCAAGGCAGCAAAGAGGCAATGGGTTTAAAATAACTGCAGATATACAATTTCTGTTCCATATTTATTTAATGATGGAATTAAATTGTTCATGTAATTCTTTTGTTATATTTTCAGTGTAAGTATTATTGTTATCACTAATTTGAGCAACACATATTCCACCTCTGTATTCTCAAGCAAAGAAAAAAATAAACATTATGTTAAAAGGGTTCGAAGGAAATTTTAAGCAATTATTTTAGCATATTTACCACACAATTCATATGCCATTAACGTAATGGTCTAACAGATGTGTTACCTGGACATTGGTGCATTTATAGCACTTCCTTTTAACTCATAATACCTATAGGGAAATAGAAATATTGAGGAACTGACATGTTCTTTGTTCTCCTGTCTTCTAACTTTCCCAGAGTCCCTGCCTGTAATTATTAATGCTGTACCATGTGAAGTATGTATGTGTGTATATGTATGTATAATTTTATTTATAAAGCGCCACAAATTTACGCAGTGCTGTACAGTCCAATACAAGTACAATACAAACATGGGAACAGAAGTGGGTTTTTCTATTTGGAGTACCTTGTTATGTCATACCCATAGTCCACCCAGTATACCAATTTATATAGAAAGTGTAACCAAGTTAGTTTAACATCATGGGAGGATGAAATTCCCTGCTGAAGATATAGAAAGTCCTGCTAGGATGATTATCTTGCACTAAGGGATGTATAGATAATGACTTATTTGGGGCAGCAGTTATGTATGAGAACCCTGGAATGAGCAGGTTAATTTCAGAAAAGTAATAAGTATTGCAGTTCATCTAGGAGGATAGCTGAGCCAGTGCTTGGGTCAGGTAAGGCTATGCTATGGTGGGTCAGCCTCTTGGAGGGCTCCTTGCAAGGAGGTGCAGCTACTCCAGATGAACCAGCATGAAAATTGCCTGAAAGTTTTGTAGATTGCCCTGAAGGAAAGGGGAACTGTCTAGTAAGTCACCAGATCTCTATAAAAGGTATATTCAGTACTTTGTTTAGCCTACTGTTGCTGTATCCTCCCAGAGACAGCAAGCCCCAGGGTTGACACTGTAGAGTGGTATGTCTAATAATTAAATATATTCAGGATTTGCTGTTGTTAGTATGCAGTGTGGAACAGATTAGGAAAATAATTGGGTAGATGTTCCAAAGTACTACAGTCAAATGGTGCTGCTGCTAAAATGAAAATCAATGTTACAGTTTAAACAACTACTGATGTCCAGTTTATTTCAGTCCAACTATCCAGCCCAAAAATGACTAACACATGTAGGCGTGGTCCTTCAATATATAAGTCAACTGAGATGGATGCGCATCAAAATAAAGATATACTCATATGGTAAACGGAAAATAATGAGTTACACACGGAGGGGTGCTAGGAAGAAGTGAAAGGAAGGATTACATAGAAAAAGATCAGGAAAGAAAAACATGGGGCTAGGAGGTCAAGGTAGAAGAGGTTAATCATTGTAAGGGCTCAAAGAGTCACTAAAGGGAAGGAATAAACAAACTATATAAAGGAAAAGATTCAGAGAAATTAAATAGGGAAATGAATCACATATAAACATGTTTACTAGCAGAGGCAGGCAACATATCTGAGAATGTTTAGAAAATAAAAATGTACAACATACTCTTTTAGTTTCTATATTTACAAAGTTTAGATGCCTGAATGTTTCTTTACATGGTTGCACTCTGGATGTGATGTGCTGATCGCTGTGCATTCATGCAAGTCCACATGGAGCTCATTTACCCCAGAGACTGCCTAAGAACAGATTGTTCTCAGGATGTCTCTTCCTATATTGTGTTCCTAAGAGAGAGTCTGGAGTCTGCCAATAGTATGTACAGCTTGGCTTCTTGTACTATGTTTAAATGTCAGACCTGGTTACCATGACAGCACCATGCTTCTGCTTCTAAAATGCCTCATCCGATTACCTCATTGCTGAGATGCTGAATCTCTTACTTCAATTACTCCTCTGTGATATGTTGGCCTCTAGACCCTCATGAGATTTATTTTTTCAGGTTAAAGAACGTATGATAATGTAAACCAAACGAGCATATAGAGCAATATATGTACTGTCATTAATAAAAGAAAACCAGTTGTTGTATTTATTTTCATTTGATATTTTCTGATTACTACTTTACATTACAGGTACTTTAGAAATGAAAAACAATTTTTATCTTTTACTTATTTTCATAATGATATTTTTCATTTGTGCTGTGAAGAAAATGCTACTTATTGAGCAGAATGACAAGGCTGGTTTTTCACTTAAAAACACACAGGGTTCTGGTTTTATATGAAAATAAAATTTACTGAAACCTCTAGTGAGTTAACTTTGTGTGTTTGGACAATTATTCCTATTTTACAGGATAGAGGAAAGGTCATACATTGTGCTTTTCCTTTCCTAGATTCAGAGCAAGCAGTCAGTGACAGTACCAGGGACTCTCTTTTCCTCCTCCCCCACAATCCTAGGACATGCTGCCTATACTTATTTAGATACCCTAATTAAAAAGTCAGACTTACCTAAGCTCTCTCTTTCAGGTTCAAGCTACTAATTGAGTAGCTTGGGGGTTGGAGGTATCAGTGTCTGCTGACAGGTTGCCTTGAGTGCAGGAACCTATAATTATGGTAAGATGAATACATTTTTCCACATTCACTAGACTCAGCTATTATTGCCAACAGAAATATTGAGACCACCAACAGGCTCCCACCTTTGAGTAACATATATGAAACTTTCCAACAGCACTTGCCAGTCTTCATGATAGAGCAATGGTGCCTAAGATGAACATTCCAAAATTTTCCTTTTATGAGCAGTTGCCCCCCCTCCATGGTATCCCATATAGTGCAAGAGTTCCTCCTCCATAGGACCCCATGTGGTGCAATGCAGCACTTCCCTCCATGGTGCCTCATACAATGCAACAATTCTCCACCATGAGGAGCTCCTCAGACTAGCAAACACAATCCATCCTCAATATTCTATAGTCTAGACTGTAAGTTTTCCCAGATAACATAATATCTTCATGTACTAGGTTTTCTTGTTCTGTTGATTTATCATTTAATGCCTCTAACACCATTGTTCTCCTAATTTTCATTTTTGTAGATTTGATTTAAATTTGAAAAATCTGACTTTTTCAAGGCTTCTTTGTATTACATCGTTTGGAATTTAAATGTACTTTATTGTACATTGATATTTGAAATGGCAAGATTATATACCACAAATGGATGGAAGGAGTGAATGACACAGTGTTATTACAGGGCAACAGGTAAGCTCCTACCTGCTTTAATTCTAACAGAAAAAAAGGTTATTTTGATGGAACTGTTCGCTGAAATTATTGAAAAGTTTTTGTTTTGCAAATAAAAAACATTCCCTGAAGACTAGTCTTCCTCTTTATATCTGGGGAATTTGGCTGTGAAAGCCTGCAGCTTTAGGTTTTGTGTTGGTGTCAAGTTATGGAGGGTATGCATGTTTCAGGGCCCTTCCCTTGGTGTGGGTGGGATGTCTGTGTTTGGCCCAACTCTCTCTGGTCAAGTCACTCCCTGTAGATAAAGGTGCCTGTCAAGAAGAGTTGTGTCCCTATGCTACCCTGCTGTTTCTATTAAGGAAGGGTCCTTGTTGGAAGCCAAAGTAGAGAGGGTTCTAGTGACCACATTTGCCCTGAAGAGAAACTAGCTGGAAGCTAGTGGAAGGTAGGCTCCTGTAATAGGGTGCCATATTTGCCCCAAATAGGAAATAGATTATAGGCTACTGTAGCTCTGCCCAACAAGGATGATGTAAGGAGTGGTAGATAAACTTTCCTCAGGTAGAACACTAAAATAACATTAAATACACCTATACAAAAAAATACAGGATAAATGAAGAAGTGTTTAAGATTATACATAATAAAAGTGTTCATATGTCACAAAGCTTGGAGTACTGCTCCTCAAAAATGTCATTACCTCCAATGCCATGTTTTGTACGCTTTCCTTTAGACTTTGATTTGGACTAAAATAACACTACAGTTGGTGCCAAAGTTAAGTGTGTGACCAACAGTGAAGACGATACCTTTGTGAGTTATAATTCTGTTAATTAAAGTAAGAATTTTTGTGTTAAAAATTCTTGAAGGCTTAGTTTCCACTAAGCCCAATATGCAAGCTGCTGATTTGCAGTTTAGTTTGTCCCAGGAGGTCTCTATTCAAAACAAACTCTTAATAAAAAAAAAATCATTTTTAGCATCTATCTCCATTACCCATTTATTTATATTTAAAAATATTAAATGTCAGATTGGAGAAAATGCTATTTTTTTTACCATTATCTTTGGTTTCTGATTTTATTTTTGTGCAATTTTGATTTGTTTTCGGGGTCATTTGGTTACTACACAACTGTCTCGCGTAAAAAAAACTATTAATGCTAGGTCCAGTACGGAGCAGCTCTATTTTAATTTTGAGTTCTTTCACCAAAATAGTCGTGAATTCACTTATCTTTATTTATGAAGTTGTGGATAGATTTGTTGAACAAGCGGACTGCTACAGATGCAGTTGCATGCATAGTGTGGTGAAATCAATTGAATATAAGTAGAATGCAAAGTCATGTGAATTGATGTGAAATTCACCCAGTGAAGTGCAGTGACATCATCCTCACCATATCCTACTAACTGTATATAAGTGAATAATACATCTGTTTCTATGTCACTTTGTCCTTATGTTCAAGTTTAGCTGTAGACAAATTTAGTCGCAGTCACTATTGTCAATTTTGAAGAAATAGTTGCCTTATGCCACAATGGAGCCCTGCCATCGACCCTCCCATTTGCCACTCTATTGTACAAGTGAAGTCGAAGCACTACTCCTTGTCAAATTTGCAACTGTGACTGACTCCACTGCTTGCAAAATATGCAAAGTACCTGTGCCTGAATTAGACATGTATTCACCACATCACAGAGTTTGCTCAATAAGCGAACATGGGGAAGTGGTGATCAAATGTAAATTCATAGTTATTAATATAGTTAATAAGATCCATAATTACAAAAACCTGGAGGTACATTTTCTGCAAACAGATGTCTACAAACTGATAAAAAATTGACAACTAGGCAAAATGATCAAAATGTCATAATAATCAATGGATCTTTTTAACACCATGGGCCTGACACAGGCTTACCTGAGGCACAGAGTCTAAGGAGCTTCTATTCTTCACCCTTAACCCTCACAAGGGGTATGGTATGATACCCCCACAAGGAGTATGGTTTTTGCAGAAAGGAGGCTCTTGGTTAAATAAAGGGCTACCGGTTCCCCCGCACAGAGCGCAGCCTTTGTGCGGCAGTGTGGGGAGCAGGCGAAGAAGGAATTGGGATGCGGACACAGGTATGTAACATTACCCCCTCCTCTAGGGCCTTGCCTCTGAGGTTCCACTCCAGGCTTATTAGAAAATTTCACATGGAACCTAACCAATAACTGTGCAGTTTGTACATCTTGAGCGGGGACTCAAGATCTCTCTTTGGGACAAAAATTTGTCCAGTCAACAATATAAAACAAGATGAAGATAAAACAACAAGATAAAACAACTTCACAAAGTTCGAAGCATTATCAGCACACGACCATAAACAAAAAATAAGAACTCAAATGATGGCATATATTTACAGAAACAAAGAAATACAGAGAAATCTTCTCTAATGAAACATAGACGCAAAAAGACACTCAGAAATATTTACTTCTCACTTTCTCTCAACCCTTTCACCCTCCCTCTCACCCCCCCTCCCCTGACATATCCCCCTCACACCTTGAAACTCCTATACTACAACACCAACATTAGGAAAGAAGAGAAGTAAAAAGAAAGAAAAGAGAGAAAGAAGGGAATATAGAATGGGGGGGGGGGGGAGAGGCAAATTCTTCTCTTCTTCCATAGGTTAATCTTATTCCATAAAACTTCTTTTTTCCTAAGATTGAAATAATTGTACATCAAACAAATATCAAAATGTAAACTAAACAAATGATATACAATATATGAAGAAAAATTGTACAATACCAAATTAACCAGGTTTAAATAAAACAACTTTTGTTTTAGAAAATGTTTATTGTTACAATGTTGAAAATTCTTTTCATTTTTGTTCCCCTTCCCATGTATTATAAAAAACGTTTTCAATAAAAATTAATATTGAAAAAAAACAAAAACAACTTCCTTCTAGAGATCTTGGAATTTAGAATGTTCTGAATCTCAAAAACCTGTGGAGATTCTGTGAAGACTGTAGGCAGGCCAGACAACTTCTTAGTAAAACAATTTAAAATCATGTGAATATCCCATTTTATTCAGTAAAAGTTATTTGAACAGAGTATGTGCCAAGAAACCTTGGCATCCTTTATTTTATGTTTGAGAAGGGTTTTGTGACTCTGCCTTCTTCAATCTAAATGGTAGCATGGGATGGACTGAGAAATGCAATAGAACCTGTCAGAGAAAGGCTCCACAGAGGATTATAGGTTCTGCATGCACACAAGGCAGTGGGCGTTTTAGCAGATTTGTATTTGGTTCCTACTTTTCCTAATCAAAGGATTCTTTAAAACTTGTCTATTACATCCCTTTCATGTAATTGAGTAAACCTTATTAAGCTTACTTCATTAGTTTCTGTATTTGGCCTCTTTGCCATTTACCAGAAGTTAATTTAGTCTTGGAATATTCCCTTACAAGAGCAAGGACATTTCTGGATGCATGGCAACAGGCCTAATGACAGTCCTCAAGGCCACAGAGAAATTTATATCATTATCAGGAAATATTTGTTTTTAGACACCAATATGCATTAGAACATTGTTAAAGAATTCAGTAGAATAATATATTTTACAGTTTCTTTAATGTAATGGCAAAATTAATAACCTTCAATTTCAATGTCAAAGTAAGTGATTTATAGATATAAAAAGACACAATAAAAGAAAGCAACAACTGTACACCCAAATCTATTATGTTTAATGTCCAGAAAGCAAAAAACACAGTTTGATGTATTCAAGAGTACATCAGCATCTAACAGTAGCAAATGAACAGATGGTGCCACAGTGGCATATGTTTTAAACAAACCAATGAAGCCAACTTTAGTTGTAATATACCCATAGCTTAAGCAGAAATGCTCTTCAGTAAGTACAGAATTTCTCTTCCTGTTGACGGAAGCTTTTCCAGGCAGTTTGACTGAAACCAGCCCCAGGAACTTAATTTAAATTGCTAAATTCTCTGTAGAAATAGAAAAAAAGCTCCCTGCAGTATTTATCATGGATAGCCATTATATAATGTTGTAAGGATTTTTTCCTCTCCTTCAAGGTTTTTTTTTATTCAAGATTGCTTTATCTTCATCAGTGCTTCTTTTACAGTATACGTTAGGCAGCAAATCCATATCCTGCACCAGTTTAAGAAATTCTGAATTTGTTTTACTTTGGGACTGCTATATGCTCTTTAGCACAAATACACAAATGCACTGTGTGCACATAATCATCTTAGCTTAGAAACCATAGAAAACCTGCTATTGTAAAAAGAAAATGCAGTTGCTACTGCTGTGTGAATGTATGGCCATGATGCAAGTCCTTGGTCTTGCTTTTTTACCTGGAACATTCCTTTTGTGAGACAGTTTCTGACTGGTTTCAGTTACCCCTACCTGAGCCCTGTCCTTGGGTAGCCTTGTTCTGTTCCTTTCAAGTCTTGCATCTGTTCCTATTCTCCATCCAGGTCTCGGTATTTCTGACTAGAGTGACCATAGCTTAGGTTTTGGTGTAAGAGTCCTCAGTGCTGTTTTATTAACATGTTTTACTCTTTTTTCCTATTTAGTCCTGCATTGTTTGATTTCCCTATATGCACAAGAGGCTCATGCCTATAGGCTGCTCAGATGGAGGGACATCTCTTTCCTTGTCCAGAATGTTTGTATCAGAGAAGTATTTTTAATATTCAGATACTGAACCTGACATTCATGATTTCACTTTCCATAATATAATCTGTAATTATTTGTACAAAGAGGTGTAGCCAGTTAGTGGGAGTAGCCTAAGGCACTAGGCATTCAGTGCCTATAAGATTATCTTTTCACAACATTAAGTCTTCTGACAACAAAAAGCTGGAAAACCAAAAGGGCATTGGTAAAAATTGAGGGTGAGTTCTCAGGTTCTCATGTCATACCTTACATTGGTCCTTAAAAATAGTGGAACAGCTGATCCCTGGGCCCAGTGCAGGACTAGCACTGGGGCCCCCACCTCCTGCAGTGCCACCCCACCATTACCTACAATCTATAAAAAGGGACCTGTTCTGAGATGGAATAAGCTAGACTGGATAGATGTAGCTGGGAACAGGTACAGAAGCTCAGTGTCCTGTTTCTCCAGTGAATGACATGTACAAACCAGGTTCCTCAGTAATCTGAGTAATAAGGCTAGCTATGTCATCATGAACAGGGCTACGTACTGATTGCTCTGGTACAAGTAAAAATGTTTAAATGTAGGCCTAAGTCTGGGTCTGTTGTAGGAGTCACAAACTAGTTAAAAGTTTTGAATCTCTTCATTTTATGCAAAAAAAATAAAAACACGTTCTTCTGAAATGGACATGTCTGTCTAGTAATAACAGTGATATTATAGTATACCATGTTTCCTAGAATATATACACGTCTGTGTACTGTCATAAAAAGAAATGTTTCTTTATTGATAGTTGAAGGAAAAACTCATTAGCTGCTAAAAGTGGGACAAATGTTATTAAGCTTTGTTTTTTATCTAGCAGAGTGGTAAAGAATAAGCTGACACATTTCTTTAAGGGTTTTGAAAAGCTATATGACAGTAATAAGCTAGTACAATGCATGCCAAGCCCCCTAATGAGAATTTGCTCTATAGGCCCATGTAGCATCTCTCTGAATATGCCACATCATAATTACTTGCAGCCGGTGTTCTGTCTCCCCAAGCTGACTGCTGGGCAGTGCCACAAGCCCAGAGAAACAAAAACATTTAGTCCCTATATCCCTGTGCTATTAGTAATACTTCCAACGCACATAGCTTCATTAGCCTGCTTTACATGCACAGTATCAGCACTAGAAAAAAACACTTTGTAATTAATGAAGTCCCATCCATTCCCATTATGCAAATGCTGTTAATTTCAGCTTCTTAAATATGCAAATGCTGCACAGAAGCTACACAAGTAAAAGAGATGCTGAAAAGGTGGTCCTAGGCTGGGCAGATGGACCAACTGTGATGCTTGGGACCTGAGGTTAATTGCTCTGTCTGCCAGGTTAATGGTGTTTGTTTAACAGTCTCTGAGAGTGACAAAATCTTCCTTGACTCATTTCTCCCAATCCTCCTTCCCTAATGCAAGACTGCATTATTGTAAAGGCATTTAGTGTTATCTCGCTGAATTTTAACGTGTTGTGCTCTTTTGTTCAACAAAAAAAAAAAAGCTTCAGAAAAACTGTTGGTTTTCTTTAGCTTTTCATATGTTAAAATCTGCTGTGAATTAAGTTAGTAGCAGGAAATGGGCACATAAAAAGGCAGCCAATTACCTTATTTGCTAGATGTTTATTTGTCTGGTTAAACAGCATTTGTAATTGCAAGGTCATCTCAGGTTCCATCCTTATGTGCGTGGGGGGAGGGGTTTGGGGAAGAAGGAATTCATGACATTTGGATCCTCATTGACTAAAGTCTGAATAGTCATGTAGAGCTGTGAATTTGTGTCTATTCTCCATTTCCCCATGTTCTCTTATTGAGCAAAGTCTGCAAAGTGGCAAATATGCAACCAATTCGAGCGACAACGAGCGTTGTGAATTTGCAGAGCTCTTTGCATCATTTTGCGTGCATGTGCACAGGTACATCTACTATTGACTAAGTGGAGCAGTGGTGCGAAGATGTGAATGTGACTTGGTGTACTGCTCTGAATTCACCTGTTTGACTTCACCACTTCAGACTGGCAAATTGGGGGGTTGATGGCAGAGCTCCAGTGTTGTGTAAGGTGATTATTTATTCAAAAGTGACAATGGCTACTGCCACTAAGTGACAACATGACCTATGGACAAGGTGACATAGAAATAGATAAAATATTCACAGAATACAATAAGTGGCATATAATAAGACTGATGTCACTGCCCTTCACTTGTCAAATTCGCCTCATTCCACATGACTTCTCATTCTACTTCTATCCACCTGACAACGCCACACTATACATGTGACAGCGATCGCTGCTGTCTGCCTGTTCGACAAGCATATTCTCCACTTAGTCAATAGTGAGAAGTGAATTTGCAACTATTTAGGTGATGCGTCTTGAATTGTAGTGAAGTGAAGTTAACAGTCAACAGGTGAATTCACACTTTAGTCAATGAGGCTCTTTACCTCTGTTGCTTTTAAGGGGTTTCAAGGAACAATAGGTGCATGTGTAACACAGCATTTTAAGGGCATAGTTCAAATCAGATAAGCAGTTAGAAGCAAGGATGAAAGGGAAAACAATATTTGTGCATTTTTATGACTGGGACTAAAATGAACATAGCCAGGTTTCTCTGGTTGTTTCTCGGCAACTAACCCGATTGTAGCTGTTTTTTATTGGAAGTGTTACTGAGTGAGTAATGCTGTATTGTTTTGTTTATTAATTGGCTGATATAGCAAGAAAGGAGCAAAGCAAGATAGAAAATGATTTATTTGTAAGACTGTGTTTTTTTAAATCCACAAAATGTAACTTTTGTGTAATGGGGTATTTATTTGTTTCGATGTAAATAAATATTGTATCATATATATCTGAATAATGAATGCTGCAGGGGACAAATTGTAAAATACCAGCATTATGTGTGATTTCCTTATGTTGTCATTATGGCAAATGACAGTGAGCTGCCTTCTTGGAAAGGTTCTAAGTGGGAAGCTGGCAGTGCTGGTGGGTTTTTTTAAACCTGGAGGAGAGTATAGATAAGTTAGGGCTGCCAGAATAATTCCCTGGATCAAGATCTCACCTCCAGTTATCTAGAATGAATAACTTGTTATGTTCTTACACTGGAGGAAAGCATCCAAAACCCTTTTGAACTCTTTAATGGAATCAACCATGACGACTTCTTCAGGCAGAGAGTTCCATAGTCTCACTGTTCTCACAGTAAAGAACCCCTTTCTATGCTGATACAGAAACTTCCTTTCCTCTAAATATAGAGGATGCCCCCTTGTTATATTTACAATTCTTTGTATAAATAGATAGTAGGAGAGATCTCTGTTATTAGGTGGTTACATGGTTATTAGGTCACCCCTTAATCTTCTTTTTCCTACACTAAACAAGCCAAGTTTTGATAATATTCCTTGGTACTGTAGATTGCCCATTCTTTTATTACTTTAGTAGTCCGCCTTTGAACCCACTCAAGCTCAACCATGTCTTTCTTGCACACTGGTGCCCAAAACTGCACACAGTATTCCATGTGTGGTCTGACAAGTGATTTGTAAAGTGGTGTAATTATGTTCTCATCATGTGCATCTATTCCTCTTTTGATGCACCCCATGATCCTATTTGCTTTGGCAGCTGCTGCTTGACACTGGTTGCTACAATTAAGTTTATTGTAAACTAATATTCATAAATCCTTTTCCATGTTTGTTTTGCCCAGTGTTTTCCAATTTAGAAAATAATCTAGACATGCATTTCCCTTCCCATATGCATAACCTTACATTTATCAGTGTTAAACCTCATTTGCCACTATTCTGCCCAAGACTCCAACGTATCTAGATCCATCTGTAATGAAGTACTATCCTCCTTTGTATTAACTACTTTGCAAAATTTAGTATCGCCTGTAAAAATGGAAATGTTACTATGCAATCCCTCAGCAAGGTTACTTATAAATATATTGAAGAGAAGAGGGCCCAAAATTGACCCCTGGGGTACCCCAGTATTTACAGTAACCCAATGTGAGTATGTACCATTAATATCCCCTCCTTTTCCCTTCTCTAGGCAGTTAGTGTACCTTACATAAAAAATGAGCTTGGAATCATATAATTTTTTTGCTGTCTCTGTAGCACTGGAGTCTACAATTAGACTAAATATGCATAAGAATTTATTTATACAAATGTAGGGTGCTAAATAACTTTTCCATGGTGCACCATCTAACCAGAACCTCGGGCTGATATAGCATATATGGTAATGAACAGCAAAAATAATAGAAACTATCCAGATATTTATATAGGAATTTGAGCATCCAAAACATTTTTGAATTATTGTATGATTTTTTTTAGACTTCTTTAGACAATATAGTGGGTTTGCAACTTCCCATGACATTGAAAGAAAAACAGAATGAAGCATTACCTCCATTTTAATATTTTGTTTCCCAGAACCTGTACATGCCAGATGTGCTAATCACCCTTTGTCTGCTCAGCAGTGATTAAAACTCAGAGCTTCACCTCCATCACTCACACTTCCCCCTTATGTGTCCAGCTGTAGCTGAAAATAGATTTTCCAAATTCCTAGCACTAATTAACTGTGTGGTTCTCCTGTTCTTATGTCCTAATGGAAGTTTTTTGCTGCTGTTTTTTTACTTGGGGAGTATCTTGCAGGCAAGATCTAAATATGTTCTCCACCAGTGTAACTTAACTGGCTTCTTACTAATCTTCACTCATATTTATTCTATACAGAAAAGCAATCATTTTCATGGGTGTGCTTTTAAATTGATTTTACACTACATAAGCCTACTTGATCAGTCCTTTCATTTTCAAAATAATTATACATATTTAAATTATCACTGCCCTAAAAGACACGGTTGAAAAAGCTCCATCTACCTAGGAGCGAAACGCGTCCCGTTACTCTCTTTTTGGCTGTGCACCGGTGCTGCACCGGACTTTTAGGTTCAGGCTTGTATACTCCTATATTTGCATTTTTTGTGGGACTTATCTATTGCAGTCATATTTTTCTCCCCACTTTTGGAGCTTGCCATGCCTTACTATTCTTTATCTATCTATAGCATATCTTTATTGGTGTTTTATGAAACCAGCATATTTATTGTATTTTTGATGTGCTATCTGAGACTAGGATAGTATTATCCACAGCCATTAGTATATGGTTTTAATGTTTTTATTATTCTCTGGTGGCTTTTTCTTTTCTTTCATTTGATTTATGGTTTTCTTAGGTTCTATTTTGTGAATAAACTTTATTTCGCTTACTTTGTATTTATTATAGTGTGCGTGTCTCTTTAGGGTCATTCTTTGCTTTTGTATATTTTACAGTTAGGTATCATTCACACTACAGACTTTAAAGCAATTAGATTAGATCTTGCATAGGGAATGCGTTTTATTGTTTTTACTGATGTGGTTTATGAAAACTGTGAAGTCAGACATGACAGCTAAGTTGCAGTGTTCATGAAGCCATTAAATTGGTACAATACCCCAATAGAAAGGAAAGGTACCTCTTTTTTCATGCAACTAAATAGAAACTGTGCGGGAGCTGGTCCACCTCATCAAAAGCCTGTAGTGTACATGCAGCATTGAAATTGCTCTATATAAGAAAATACATTTATATCTTGTTGGTCATATTGTGCAGAGAACTAAAGGTCACATCTTAATATTAGAGAAAAGGCTGTTCCTTTAGAATGACAGCAGTACAGTTATGTTATTTTCTGTTTGAGAAAGTTAAGATAGCTTTTTTACTGCTATTTTTGCTTAAAAAACTGATCAAATCCCTTTAGTCTAAGCTTTTACAACCATATTTCTTTTTTTGACCCCTTATATTACCTATCCCCCCAAATCTAACCCTCCTCCACCCCTTAGTCTAAGCTTTTACAATTATATTTATTTTTTGCCCCCTTATATTACCTTTCCCCCCAAATCTCACCCTCCTCCACCCCTTAGTCTAAGCTTTTACAATGATATTTATTTTTTGACGTCTTATATTACCTTTACCCCCAAATCTCACCCTCCTCCAC
>JAKJJM010050098.1:0-11576 GCA_021901965.1 Pipa carvalhoi | reverse complement strand
AAAAAAAAAAAAAGATTGCTATAGACCTTTTAAAAGCATTATAAATCTGTTCTTATGTATGAGCTGCTAAATTTTGTCTTCAAATTTTCAAAAGCTGCTAAGAGCTGTGTTAAGTTTGTAATAACGGACTGCTCCAGTCCTTTAAGCAGCATTTATTGATCAGCTGTCTTTCCATGCTAAATGTCTGGTAGTGGTAATAGATAAAAGCTTGATCTGTGCCAGCAATTTGGTATTTTGTATTGTATTTATATAGCGCTGATATATTAGCAGTGCTAGCCACTGAGCCACCGCACTGCCTGCAATGTGGTGAAGCCCCATCTTGCTTCATTTTTTTTTTTAAAAGGCTGCCACATGTTGATGGCTACCTATATGTTAAATTCTACATCTATGCAAAATGTCAGTGTATCTTTTTCATGTCAAGTTTTTCAAGCAGCACTATACTTTAAATTTCAAATCTATTTCATGTGCAATTAAAACATTATGATTTTGATGATTGTATACTTTTAACTAGAATGGAAATGATAATAATGCAACAAGACCACAATGATTGTTTAAGGCTTTTCTGTGGTGGAGTTTGTCAATTTTAAAAACTGGAATGTTGAGAGGCATGGAAAAAAACTCAGTGTATCTGTTTATCTATCACTTAAAATCCGTCTTTGCCTGTCTGTAACAGAGACAAAATCTAAGGTGTTTGGGATATGGGAGCAGTGTATGAATGTGCCTGTTTGTTTGGAGAAATGGGCATAACTAACAGTTTGGTAAATGTTAATAAAAAGGGGAAACATTTTATTAGTTAATAAAAATTCTTTCCTGGTAAAAATTTAATTTTTATCTGTGGATATGTATTTGTTTTAGAGAAATGGGTAAAAAAAAAAAAAAATAGCAAAATTGGTGAATCTGCATGCAAAAACATACAATACAGTTACAGAATTCTCAAATCATTTTCACCACCAATTTTGGAAGAATATTCATCAGGAAAAAATCAATTTTCAGAAATGGAATGCAAAAAAGGCTTTTGGGGGCAGAATACAGTACATATCAAATTAGCTCTCAAGGCTTTTACCGCACTGTTCTTTGAAGCCACTGCTCTAGTCTAGACAAGTATCTGTTCTCTCTGTTGTTTTTACCATTCAAAGTTTACCCTAGGCAAATGAAAGCAAAGACCTTCACTGATGGATATTTTAGAACATTTTCATGTTGAGGTGGATAACTTTCTAAGATTAGTCTTGTATAAACAGATGAAGCTCTACCATCTTTCTTTTGCTATTTTTTGTGAAAACACAAATTTATGCAAGGAAGTCTAAATCTTTCCCTACCCATAAAGCATAAATCAAGTCTTGCAACAGTTAGTAAATCATTTCATGGGAATGCTAAAATAAATACATGCTAAAAATACTTCTACTGAATTTCAGTTTGCACAAGGGAAAAGTATGCTTCCATATACTCTCTCTGACACTGGCAAAGACCCATGCACTGTGGTATTTTGTGCTTAGAGAAGGCCAACAATTAGCTATATTGCTAGGACAGCAAAAATCATACGTCACCAGGCTTTAAAATAAAATTTCCATTACGCACATGTATTGATCTTCAATTGTAATTATTCATAATAAAAAGGTTGGAACATCTGTGAAGCTCACAACCTGCTACTAGGATCATGGTTCATTCTCATTATTTCCCAAGGGGTAACTAACACTGGCTACTGGGACTGCATAATTTGCTTTAGATTACTGAAAGAGTGCATTGGGTCATTATATCCTTTTGTGTACAATTTAACCTGATGTAGTTGCAATAACAAGGCACAATACTACCACAAGACTGTATGTCATTGTCTGGTGTCACTTTTCAAAGATGAAGCTACAGTAACACCACACTTTTGTTGGAAACAGATTTCTAAACTAGAAAAAATGTCATACAATTCATACAATTTCATGCTGTTATAGATTTTTCTAGTGTGGACTGGGTTTAAGCGACATACCCAGCAACCTCACTCACAATACAAGCAAATATACACAAGCTATACTTCTTAGAGGTAGAGGTGTGAATTTGCTTCCATTCACCATTTCTCCAACTCTGCTTAATTGTCAAACTGTGATGTGGGGAATTTGCGACCATTTTGACACTTATGACAGTTATGGAGCTCTTTGCAATACTTTTCATACATGTGCACATGACTTTCACTTATTTTTCAAGTGCCAGAGTGCGTTAAAGTTCTGAATTTGCCAAGGCGTACTGTGTCAAGTGTGCCAGTTTGACTTCGCCAACCTGTTTCGGGCAGTGTCCTTTATTACGCTTTATAATGGGCACAGCCCAAAACATGTTGTGTACTACACTATGTTCCCAATAAAGGGATAGCAGCACAGCCTGCCTTTTGTGTTTTCTTACTATTTTTTTTCAGTTGGTATATCTTGGGGTGCCTACATGGCACTCCTCACAGAAGAAACACACACAACCAACAGTTAATTTAAGAAATACAGATCTTTAAAGCCATTCTTTCTATTTTCACTGTTTGGTATTTTGACTCATATAATCAGTACCGGAACTAAATGCCATGGCATGAAAGGTAGTGCAGCTTATTCTATTACCCCATCTCTAACTGATTTCCCATTTAGCACAGACACACTGAAAGGTACTCCTACAGAACCATTTGCACATCACTCCTTTATGCCTTTGTAGCCAGCTGTTCATCCATAACGGGTGGTTTACTAACATAGACAGAAATTGCTATTATAATCCATATATCCAACTTGTAGACATAATATGTAATAATGTATAATAAGTATGTTGTATCAATCTTGTTACTACTCGCCATTGCAATCTATAGAACAATGGCTTCAGTTTTTCTCTGTAATAGAAACCAGTGATGCCAGATGCACGGAATACCTTTTTGCAAGATGCTGCATAGATATATATTCTGTCATTACTGTTATCACAGCAATATGTTATTTCTGTCTATGATAATACTGTTTCTGAGGGATTATGTATTTCATGGTTGAATTAATGATTTTTAGTTGTAAGTTCTTAATTAATATAAAGACCTCCTAGGTGCCACCTGAGCAGCTGCTGGGAATTTGTATTCTTCCAAAGCAACTGGTAAACAGCTGACTTGGGAGACCATTTTGTCTTGAGCAGATTAGACATTATCTACCTTGGTATCTTAGGGGATTTTTCCCCAATTAAAGATAATTTTTCGATGAAATCCAGGGAATGAATTCCAAACCTGCTGTGGCCAGTCTTGCACAGGACAGTTGCCATGCCCTGGGTGACAGTCATGGTTTTGAAGTTGCATTGTTTTAAATTAAAAGATACTATACACCCTATCAGTTTCTGAGAGAGAACAACTTCCAGTATCCTTTCCAGATGTCCAAATCATTCCTGTTAAAACACACATATTCTTTAGTATTATGTAAAATGGTTACTTCCAACCATAATGCTTAGCTTGTCATTTTGACTTGTGTAATCAGGTCAGGAAGTAGATGCTCTCTCATGCAATGGAGTGCAGCTTGTTCTATAACCCATATACTTAACTGGTTTCCCCTTTAAAGATCCAATCTCACTAACTCACTGAGAGGTACTCTTTCACAACTGCATGAATTAGCCATCATACAGTTATTCCCTTCTAGCCAGCTGTTCATCCAGAACTTCTTGTTTACTAATGTAGACAGAAACTGCTGTTTGTTCAAACAAACACACACGCATAATACACTATACAAGATAAATAGCACGTGATATCCATATATAGTATGCAACATACCCAATGTCAATGTGCAAGAGGATAGACTAAGTCATAGCCCAGATCAACAATGCAAAATTACTTTAGACATGCCCTATAGAGTAAAAGCAAACTTATACACGTATTTCCACTCAGATGCAAAGTTCCAGAGATTACCCAGATAAAGTGAAATGTGACAGAGGACAAATGCCCTAAAACATGTGTTGTTTGCAGTGCAAAGTGTCAGCAGATCTACCATGTAGACTTTGGTACATAATGCTCTGAGATGTGCTGTATACAATAAAATCACCATTAAACATATATTAAATAGATGTGCAACTCAGTCAGTTGCTTTATGTATAATAACTGCATATTGCATGACTGCAAAAATTGCTCATTACTGAGTACATACACATTCAGTAAATCTATCAATATGCAAAGCTGGGGCAACAGACACTTATTCATGAATAGCAAACATTTACATACAGAATACATCTCCTAGTTGCAAATTCTGTGTGGAGAGTACTGTACTAGTAAATGCTGAGTGCAGAGCTCACTTCCTTGTGGTAAATGCCCACGCTAGATTCATTTTTGGCATGCATTACCCATTTAATTCCACCAGTTGGGCAGTTCATGGTTTCGTCATGATACAGGGGTTGTGTAAGATGCAATATACAAAGCAATTATCAAGGTTTAATTAAAAACTCCTCTCATTTTCAAGCAGATGTTAAATCAGTAATGATCACATTGTAGTTTCAATTAAACCATTTGAAAGGTAATAGGGTAGAATATCTTATATTTTTTAGCAAAAACAATGTAACCTATACACAGTAATTTACAACAACGGTCCCCAACCTTTTATGGATCAGGCATCGGTCCCCCGACCCAGAAAAGGTTTCATGGACAGTTGAGGGGGTGGGCGGGGCCAATACCGTGCGCGTGCATCACCATCAGGCAGCCCAGTGCTGAGGAGCCCGCGGGCTGGCATTTGTGGACCCTTGCTTTAAAAGGTAGCTCTTATTAGAGATAAATAATGTACTGTTGGAAGATGAATTTCTGAATCTCTTTGTACTTTATTTTGTTCAACTTTCCCTCACTCCTGACTAGTCACAGTAGTAGACAGCTACCACCTCAGCATTGAGTGTAATAGGATAAGGTCTGAATAATTATATAGCAATTTTTACAAACATTAATTCACTTTGTCTTAATGGAATGCTATAGATTAGATTGATGTGAAAAAACACTTATCTGGTTGAGAATAAAGCTGTAACATAAAATGTGATGAGTGTATGTATAGACACACAGACACGTTTCCATAAAGCAAGCAGCCTCATTCAGAAAGAATATGATGGTTCAGTGGACTTGTAGCAAAACCCATCACACTTTATTAACACCTTTTTTTTCCTGTTGACCGTCTGAAGTGGACACCAATACTCTCAATAAATGTGATAGGGTTTGCTACAAGTTCTGTGTATATCCATATTCTTGCTAACATATATGTATATATTATTATTCTGGTGACCATTTTCCCAAGTTGTGGTGTCTTTACATTAGACAAGAATTGACATTATTTAACATATGTAAATGGAAAGTGTGTGCTCTTGGCAAAGTAAGTACTTAAGCATACATTTGAAATGGTGTTAGGCTTGGAATAGTGTTTAGAAATATCAAGGCTGATTTTCTATATCATTTTGCATTGAATAACTCTTAGAAAACTTTGAGTTAATTATCTTATCAGCTGTCTTAAAAATTAGTTGTCAGCCCTGCTATAGCCCTTCCTAAAATCACTTCACGAAGGCTCAATAGAGGACAATGAGATATCTGTCAAACTACAGAAATGGCTTTTTTTGCACAGACACTGTTCAGGCCATGTCGGCAATGATTTCTACCTTGCAGAAAGGAGGGGATATTTCCCTATATTCATACACAGCCAATGAGAACACACTTAAGCATAAGGAAGTGTATATATTTTAATCCATACTCATAGCAAATTAAGATTTCAGTGCAGAAAAATTTTGTTCACATAAAGGCAGAGCGTTTGCAGAAAAGAGGTTTGTTTCCATGACAACAGCTATTAGTTCAGAAAGTATTGACTCTGCTCATAGCAACGGAGGACTCATTTCCACTGATCCTAAATAGATTGAGTTGACATTTTAACAAAGTACAAAGCTCCCTCTTTATTTTAAGCATATAATTTATTGCTTTGTATTGGCAAGCCAAGTAATGAGTTTCAAATAACAATCTCATTTTCAGTTTCTGATTGTCAACATAATTTTTTGGGGTCAGCTCACATCTGTCTATATTAAAATGGATACCTAAAGTGTTTTCAGGCATCTCTTGTTAATGTTACTCAGAGAGGTGCAAGATCAGTATTCTTTTTTTATTTAAAAGGAAAAAATTTACTCTGGTAGAGAAGCTACTTAATATGTTGGGAAACCCTTATTTGTATAAGTTGTTAGCACCGGTTGTGTAGAAGTAGCTTGTTGTTTCCTTTATTTGGGAGTGTTATTAGAACCAGGTGATTTTGACTGTCTTAAAGAAACACTGGCCAAAAAACCCTGGAATCTCAGCACCCACATTGGGGGATTGGAAGAAAAAATAAGTTACTTTCATTATTTATCCCAAAACAAACATATTTTTTTTTTTATTTATATTGTTTGTTTTTTTTTTTTCATTGCTCTTACTTGTCCTGCTATTACATATTTTTTTCTGCTATTTATTCATCATGTAGAAATCTTCAGCCAGGTCAAGTTTTTATAACATTTAAAACAGATATTATTTTTGCAAGATGCTCTGTGGATTGGTAACACAGATACAAGATCCAGAAATGTATTTTTCTATGTGCCAAGCAGTATGTACTGAGCACAAAAAATGTTTTGTATAAATAGTTTTTACAGTTATGCCAGTAAAATGAGTAGGATTATCTATTAATTGAAGATTTGGGGTTATAATTGCATTTAAAGGGCAATTAAAGCTTTAGAAAAGCCTCAAAGTTTTAGGCTAAAAATGTTGTGCCTTATGTATAGGACTTATTACAACAGCTCATAAGTGCACCAGCCCAACAGCATTTAACACTTATGTCTGAAAAGTTGCCACTGGAGGTAGACATCTTTATTCTCTATATAACTCTCCTTCCTTGGCCAGTGACCCTGCACATGCTCAGTCTGTACTTCTAAGGGACTGGGAAAAATAGTTTGACTTAAAATGTGTTACAACTGTTAAATAAATCTAACTTTTATCCCACGTCACACTGCATTGTGGAATTTGGATTGTGCATAAGAAATCTGTAGTTTCATATGATGTATTTAGCAGAAATTAACCCTACCCTTCCCCCGCTCTGCAAAGCTGGTTACTAATGTGCTCTGACACTGCACTATAGACTGCAATGGTTTTCAGGCCAGCTATGAAATGAGCTAATGGCCTATCAGCCCTGCATTATGTGTATTTTATACATATTAGTTTTAAAGAAATGGTTTTACCAGATCATCCTTTTTTCAGTGAAAAACCTATAAAACATACAGGCTGCATGGATAATTAGTCATTTATTTATCTTCATAAAACATGATTATCTGCAGTAATCAGCTCCATCACTACACTTAGAGTATTAGTTACCAAAGTGTCAACGCTCATGTAGATGTGTAAATTTGCATCTATTCACTAGTTCTACAACTTTGCATATTCCGCAAATGCTATGATGTGGAGAATTCACATCCAATTGGACATCTTATGGTGGTCACAAACTTACGCACATTTTTGTATTCTTATGCACTAGCATGCACGCGACCTTTTCCTACTTACAAAATGGGGTGTGTCAAAGTAGCAAATTCAGCAAGGCGTATTGCTCCAAATTCAACAATTGACTTCACCAGCGCAAAGTGGGGGCTGATGGCAGTAAAGTGTCAGTTTGACGTAAAGTGACTGTACACTCGAATGACTGACTGAAATATAGCAACCAAGTGACAATGTGAACCAGTGCTTTTTTTGTAATGAAATATTTTCCGGTACTCTTGCGAGCGGGGGGAAGGGGGGGGTGTGCTAGTAGAACTTTTGGCCGGGTACGCCCGGCATAATTTCCGGTACCCCCTCAAAAAAAGCACTGATGTGAACTATGAATGCTTTTGCATAGGGATGTATCATATTTTTCGCTCCATAAGAAGCACTTTCCCCCCCCCCCCCAAAAGTTGGGGGAAAATGTCCATGCGTCTTATGGAGCGAACTCTCCTTCCTCCAGCGTTCCAGCGACGCTTCTGCTCTCAGCGTGGCTCTGCACACTGATGTAAGTTCAGCATGACATCACTCCTCAGCGCCTTCGGGTCTTGTCAACAGCTACCGACAAGACCCGAAGGCATTGAGGAGTGCCGTCCCATTGAACTTGCTTGAATGTGCAAAGAGACGCGCTGATAGCTGGAGGAAGGTTAGGAGGCAGACGGGGGAGGAGGGGGAGGGTGGGGGAGATGACAAATAAGAGTTGTGTTTTAGGCAATAAGAATCAGAATAAGTATTTATTTTTAAAGTCAATAAGCAACCATTTAGTTGGAGCTGCAGCTTGTTAAAATATTCTTACATCAGGAAAAGTGGCATCAGCTACCTGGGCTGTGTGCAGAACCAGCCAAATTAGTCCACTGCAACTCTTGCAATTGTAAAGAGGGATTATATGCAACAAATGTAACTGCTTTTCAAATGTTCAAACTGCATTAAAACAAATTCTAAATATATTTAATAAAAAAAGGACAAATAGACAAAGCCTATGGAATGTGGGCAGGCAGGGGAAGGTGGGCAGGTAGGCAATGGAGAGCAGGCAGGGGAAGAAGAGCAGGTAGTGGAGGGCAGGCAGGGGAGGAAGGGCAGGAAAGCAGGCAGGGGAGTGATGGCAGGAAAACAGGCAGGGTGAGGGATGGCAGGTGGGCAGCAAGGGGAGGACAGGCCACACCATTTGGTTCAGAATTTTCCCCCCCTTATTTTCCTCCTTAAAATCCTAGGTGCGTCTTATGGAGCGAAAAAGTAGTTGACTTTAACATGGTAATGATAGTGGTGATCAAATTGTGATAAATTGGTGACAATATCCTGCCTGTTCATATTTTGTCATTACTAAAAGAAACTATGCCTGACAACTCATTGTATACATTGTATTGCATCCATTGCTGTTTGCTTCTTTGCCAAGGAACAGCACTGGTTGGTGAATAAGGAGTAGCAAATTTGGGTCTGAGCATAGTAACACAAAGGACATGAATTTGCTACACATGGGAATTCACACTTTCATGAAGAAGCCTTTTTAATGTGCAGCTCAGATCATTACTTTAAAAAGATATTTTATTCCAATGCATCCGGCAGGGCAACTGGTTAAAGTGTTGATATGTTTGACTTATTTCTTTGGAATTTTGTTTCAAATTGGTGAGCTGAAACAGTTATTTAGAGCTAATAGATGAACTTGATCTGCAGTTTAGTATTTCTTATCTCATTTAATTTGTGTAAAGCCAGTATTCCACTTATAGAAAAGAGTGCAAGACTGTACTGGAAGCTATGCAGTCCGGGATAAGGTATATTTCATAAGTCTACCCCCCCCCCTTTTTTTTTTATTATTATTTATTTATTTATTTATTTTTTTAAAGGTAATGACATTATATGTGTGGTATGCAACTGGACTGATTACAGTGCAACTAAACGGGATACTGTATCCCTTTAACGCCAATATCTTTAAAATATCTATACTGCAAAGCTAGCTGATAATAAATTAGTTCACACATTGCAGTGCTGCAGAGAATCTAGTGCAGTATGTAATATGCATCAAAGTATTTTAAGAATCAGTCCTGTTGTACTGAGGATATTAAAAGTGCTTGCTTTTAAATAAATGGGAGGCTACCCTTAAATGCAGAAATAGTTTCTTCTGTTTGATTTAAAGCGAATTCAATATTTCTTATTTATTTTACTTCTATGTCAGATTTAATAGATTTCTATATCAGTTTATAGTCTGTTCATTTTGCGTTAGTCCGTAATCAGGACACACCTACACCCACAGGAGACAAAGTAAACTGAGCATGTGCAGTGTCTACAGTACAGCCAAACATGGAGCCACCCTGCTGACAACTTCATAGGCATTTATCCTTTATCTCATAGGGCTACTGTATATTTGGATATGTTCTGTAGTCTCTTTACATAAGGTTAAATATTTCTAGCTGAAATAATTTTTAGGTTTTAGTTCTCCTTTAAACCCTGAGTGGACAGACATTTGTTCAGAATTCGTGGGTGTGTTACACAGGTTACAGAAATATCCAATTAAATCTGAATCAATCTCTCATTGAACCTGTGTTGTTTTTTTTTTCTTTTTTAATTTTTGAGAAATAAGAAAATCAAGAAGGATAGAAAAGCAAAGAGGAGGAAGCAAACAAGAAATGAAATGAAGAGAAAAATAAAATTGAGCATGGTCTGGTCCATGTGCTGCCACATTCATGTACCCCTTAGCTTTCCAGAATGTGTATGGGCAGCCACAACTTAAGTATGTTGACTGGGTTGTGTGTGTTACATTACAATAGAGGCATAAGGCCAGGTTCACACTGGCATTTATATACACTGCGCATATACGCTGTACTAAAAAAAAAGTGCTGCGAATTCCTATAGTACTTACCTCCAACCAAACCAGCGCTGAATGCGAGCACACGCATGCCAGAACGCCTTAAGTCGCATATTTCCTGAGCATACGAACGTGAGGAATGCGGGCACATAGAAGGAGCCGTGAATGCCAAGGGAGCGTTCACATTGCATTGGGTAAGTACATTAGAAAAGCGCGTCCCAAATATACGCTGGCTTGAATTTGCTGGCGTATTTTTGGGATGCGCTTTTCTAAAAGCGCTGCGCATAGAAATGCCAGCGTGAACCTGGCCTAATACAGAAGGACTATAAATTTAAATACTTTACTTCTGATCCTCCAGATAGGGTTCAGAGCAGCATCTGGCTACTATAACGGTTTAAATTCAGAGGCTTGTTCTGCGTTGCTGTTGCCTAGAGACCCTTGAAAACTAAAAACAGCGCAAGCTATCCCTCCTCTACAAAATCTGTTTGCAGCATGAGTTATACAGCAGTCTTTCTCATTCTATATTAAATGGAATACTAAAGGTGCAAAGAACATATTTGTATGGTATATAGCTGGTGCTAATGGTATTAGATTGAATATTAGTATGCATGCAATAAAAACACCTGCTAGTGAAGTATAATCACCACACTTTCCACCCATGTTAGTTTATGCCTTGTTCTTGGTGTTGCTGATTTGCAGCAGGCCACAAGGGTGTTTGAAATACAGCTGTATATGCATTATTATCAGGAACTTGGCAGAGATCAGCATAGAGAAAAATCGATGCTCCTTAGGTTGCTTCACCAGGTTAAGAAAGACAGGGCAGTATGTGTTGCTGCAAATTTTTTCATGATATTTCTCATTAGAAAGCCACAGTGCAAAGAACTGTGATGGGTTCACAGGACATTACTCTTTTACCTTATTAAAAGACCTGTAACCAGAAAATTCCTATTTGTATGTATGTATGTATAATTTTATTTATAAAGCACCACAAATTTACGCAGTACTGTACAATTCAGCAATACAAATATAATACAGACATGGCAAAAGTACATTATACAGTTGTAGTATATAGGATTGTATACCACTTTAATTTGGCATGCTCGATGTAGCCTTTGAATTTGTATTACTAGAAGTTTCCTTCTATCTCTATTTTCCCTTTTATTCAGCAAACACCCCTGGGTTTGCTGCAGCATAGTATTAAAAGATGGTATGTATTTTGGGGAGGAGCTCCCTTTAAGAGGTTATGATAAAAACTCCTTGCAAACAGGAAGTAGGTGGTTGTTCCATGGGAAGATGTGG
>JAKJJM010050072.1:0-10887 GCA_021901965.1 Pipa carvalhoi | reverse complement strand
AAAAAAAAAAAAACTCAACATTTTCCAATGTTAAATATTGACCACCTGACAGCAGAATACTTTGCAGTGTTTTTCTATGATGGTTCCTTCCATTACAGAGGCAGGCAAACAATTTTGGGCTAAAAAGTGATGCTTTGAACAGCTTAGTGAACAGGCGCGAAAGAGGATACCAATAAAACGGGCTGTTTCTCCAGCTTTAACTAGTTAAAAACTTTTTCCATTTTTCTAAATATCCCCCAAAATGTTGAGATCTTTTCCAAGTAATGTTCCAGTTAGACAATAAAGTATTGATATATATTACTAATATATAAAGATATTCCTTATCCTACTTCATGCAATTTTTATGCTGTTTTTCAGTGTTGCTCTGTGTTTTACTATATTTACCTACAACTATACCGAATTCTTCCTATTTCATTTAGCTAAAAACTGTTCACTACTTTTCACCTGGCTTTATCTATTACTCCCTTGTGAATATTGTGAGGTTTAAATAGCAATATTGTGATGAAAGTATCCAAAGCAGCCAAAATGCATCAAAAAGCTAAAATATTTTCCTTATTACCTTTTTTTCCCTATTTAACTTCATTTAAAAATGGGTCAAAAGCAACTGGAAAGGGTAAATCTCCATTTTCCTCAGTAAACATGCCCATATAGTTATACAGATGCAAATATAAAGCATAGATTTATAAAGAAAAAGGTTTTGGCGTATTAACCCCGCGTTGTGATAAGATTTCTACCTAATGGCGAATAAATAATTATTTAGACCAGGTCAGCAGTGAAGAACAATTTTACGCAATATCAAATTTAAAGAACAAGCTGGTTAATATTTGAAAAATTGAAGCGTTACAATGGGAAAAATCGGCATTATTAAAAAATCGCTGCAGTAAAGATTGTCTAACTAGGCAAAATAGTCAAAGGGGGTCATTCCGGTAGGTCCGAATTTTCCATACCGAATTCACTTATAGCGAATTCCCATTGTAAAGTCACGACCGCTACAATTTTTTTGTCGTGATCGCGATTTTATAATGGAAGAATTGTCGCGGTCGCAACTTTATAATGGGAGTTCGCTATAAGTGAAATCGGGACGGAAAATTCGGACCTACCGGAATGACCCCCTCAAAGAGAAAAATTTAAAAAAAAATCAATTTTTTTAATGATATTTAACCATTTTGCCCGTATAGTTCTGTCCCCCTGGACATTGGTAACCGTTACTACCCAGTGAAAATGTATGCGGTGAAAAGGGTGTGAGCTAGCGGGAAACAAGGAAATGTGGGTAAAAATAGTTGCTGTCAAAAACAGAAACTGCATAGATTAAAAAATAGACCTTTTTAATTTTTACATTTGTTTTTATATCTAATGAAAAAAAATTGTTTTTTTCCAGCAAAAAATCCATGAATAAAACTTTACAGACAGATCCGTTGCACAGACCTTATTGTAAGCTGCGGGGACAAGCACTGATTGCTACATAACCTGTCAGCATTATATAGATCACATTAAAGGGGATCAAAAATGGACTTCAAAAAGAGAGACAGATGAAATGAGAAATCATGCAGGGGAGCTGCAAATGCCACTCACTGTGACTAAGACCCCTCCCCTCCATGTTACAGAAGGGGCTTTCCCAACTCACAGGCGAATCCCATCCCTTGACACTCCCCCCCTTCCCTCTAACCAAGCAGAGAGCACTCTGGCAGGCATGAAGCTTTGCGAGTGTTCACAAACAGTGTCAGACATATCCTTGGTGCAGGCTGTTATATGGAGGGGGATGTCTAACTGTCAAACTGCTCTATGTGACCCTTCTCTTACCCGGTATCACTGGGCACAATGAGGGCTCAGCAGGAGTGGTGTTGCTGATCATTTTGGCTGATACCGGTGTCAAGAAATGATACTTTCACATCGTTCTGCAACTCACTGGGCATTTAACATAGTGGTGCAGCTGGGAGCAACCACTTCAGGTCAAGGCGTCAGGCTGATCATGCTAAAAGAAATCAGAATAATCCCTTAGCTTGAACTCTGTGCCATGAATACCCCTTTCTACCTTGGTGCCGAACCCCACTCATGGGATGTGGGATTCTAAAGCCTCGGATTGTGTCTGGGCACCTGGGGCCACTGAGGGCTCAGCCCAAACTCTCACTGCTCCTGACTATGATCTTCCTTTTCACCTACTTATTTTACTGCCTGACTGGCTCCTACTGTGAGTCCCAGACTGGCATTGGCTTCATGCGTGGCCAACAGCCGTCAGGTTCTGTGGGTTCAGACTCCATGGGCACTGGGACACATGGGTTAGATGATTTGGTGCGCTCGGGTACTGCTCAAAGGGACTCCGCACGCCCGGACTCTACTTTGGGTGACTCTTTGCGCTCGAGCTCTGCTCTGAAGGACTTTCTAAGACTGGGCGATATTCCAATGCGCTCTTTGGGATCACAGTCTAATCTGGAGGGCTCTCCGCACCCTAACTCAGCTACAAAAGATCCGACATCCGTTCCTCCTCAAGAAGAATCTTTAATCTCTAACCCCAGGGAATTTTTGCAGACGGGGTCTGCCTTGAAGCACTTACTACAACACTCTGGTTTTGCTCTCAAAGACTCTTTGCCCTCAGACTTTACCCCTAAGAGCTCACAACTACTAGTCTCCATTACTCAGAATTCTCTCCATCCTGTCTCACTTACAGGGATAGATGCTAAGGACACAAATCAGATCGAATCATCAGATTCATTAGAGAGTCAGTCCAAAAGCTTAGGGCTGACTGGTCACCCGGGTATACATAATAAGACATTTATCAACCCTTCTCCTGTGCACAGATTACCTCCTAGCCCAGGTGCAATTTCCATCCATAACAACTTTGGGACTAAGAAGTTCCCCCAAGCTATTATTGTAGGGGTGAAAAAAGGGGGAACCCGAGCTCTACTGGAATTTCTGAGAGTGCATCCGGATGTCAGGGCTTTGGGGGCTGAACCCCACTTCTTTGACAGATGTTATGATAAGGGACTGGAATGGTACAGGTAAGAAAATGTTAATTTTTTTTCTAGACTGTATATCAATTGTTCATCTTCAACTGGAATCGGGACAGTATGAAGCAGCATCATAAGAACGATTGTATAGGTAAAGTTCGACCTGGTATTATTTATACTGTATCAGTTCCCAATATGAAATAAAATATATTTTGCATGCCCAAAGAATATGCAGGGTTGCATGTATTTGATTTGCATTATTATGTTTAACCTAATCTAAGATGAGGCACTTCAGTTGTCTCCTGCGTCATGCTTCAGAAGACCAATCTGAAATCAGTGATGATTGATTTGGTCCGCCCAAGCTTCTTCTTGGGTCTTTGGATATATTGGGATCATAAAACTGGTTTCGCATCAGGTGTACACACCATAGAAGCACACTGCATCATGGAATTTGTAGGCTTTTAATTGTGTGTGTTCCAAAACATTACACCCTGGCAGTGAAGCATTTTCTGTACTCCCATGACTAATAGAAGGTGTTCACTAAGATTTCAGTCTGAAACATTCTATAATAAGACTAAATATTTTTCTACATTGCATCATGGGATATGTAGGCAACAATCCTAAACCAGTACTGAAGCATGGTCACACTGCAGCACAGAATTGTAAATGAAACAAAAAGAACCAATGAGCACCAACTGGGTTGTCTGCTATTATTGTTTACCTGCACTGAAATCAAACTAATTTCTCTGATAGCAGTTTCCTATCACCAACACGGCATTAACTTTCATTTATGGTTACTGGCCAGTGGAAAGTACAACTTTATTTTTTAAAAAGGACAAAACTGCACAAAAGAAAAAAAAATTCTATTCAGTTTTATGTAAATGGATAAATAATTTTTAATATGGTTAAAGAATTGGGAAGAGAAAAACAGTGATTCTGCTCCTTAGTTAACATGGCTTTTAAAAATGCTTCTTCCAAGAGATAATGCTTGATAAATTAAATCTACAATTCATTTTTATTCATAATTTAGCCACTTGAGGGCACTGTTTTGTTTTAATATATCTGTGATTTGTCACTTTACCTCAGCAGGGAAAAAAAAGAGTAGCATCTCCCAAACATTATCCAGTATAGACATGCAGAGAAATAATGCTGTTAGTACAGAACATAGAGAGCATACAACCGCAGATTTACTGAACATTTCAAGGAAAAGAGCATTACACTAATCCCTACTTACGAGCAGGGGTTATTTCCTTTTTTAAGTACTGGGCCATTTACTATGAAGACGTATCGAATTCGCTTTTACTTTCAAACAAGGATGGCAAATGATTATATAAAGTGGGTAAACAGCCAGTAGGTTGTGGATATGTATTCAGTAAATGGCTTAGTAATCAGAATTTAGGTTTTACTTTTACTTGGAAATTGAATGTGATGATTTATGATTGTTTCTCAAATGGGTTAAGGTGCCAATAATACTCACTCTTCATTATAAAGCTACTTACAATCAATCCCAGGAATGCTGGGAACTGTAGTTAAATAGAGAAAAGATGGACGCATACCAGAGTTCTTCTCTCTAGTTCAACTCAATTGTAAGACACCATTTCTACACGCAACAACTTGAAAACAACTTTGGCCTGGGAATTTTTACAGCGTGGCAAGTTGGAACATTTTGACTGTCTGTTATCTTTATCATCTGTTTATTCTCACCTTAGGTTTTCACTGCCACTAGGTCAGTGATTCTTAACCAGGGTTCTATCGAACCCTAGGGGTTTGGTGTGTCTGTCTCAGGGATTCGGCGAAGCCTCCGCCACAGAGGTCAATACACACCTGACTCATGCAGATTCGTGATGACAGGAAGAAGGGTTCGGTGAATGCGCATATGAAACTGGTGGATTCGGTACCTCAAACAAGGTTAAGAACCACTGCTCTAGGTACTTCACTATCGGTTTTCCATTTTAGGGGGGGTTATTGACTAAAGTGAGAATTTGACTGTTGAATTTTCAAACACTGGATTCCCATAACAAATCCCCGATCGCGACAATAGTGAAGTCGCGACCGCAACAATATTCCCACGATGAAGTCGCGACCGCGACAGTAGCTGTCTATTGGGTAGTGTGCGACCGTTAACTGGCGAATTCACACCTTTAAGTGATAATTCGGACATTAACCAATAACCCCCTTAATGTTTATTTGTATTATATGATACCCAAAGCAAATTTACTAATGGGCCAAATGCATCAAAAAGCATTTTCTCCGACCATTTCTTTCACACATTTCAATGACTTTGCCCCCTACTGATCTAGTTTTGACTCCATGAAAGCTGAATTGAAATTGCTTCAAAAACACTTAAATTGTATAGAAAATACGAAATAAAAAATAGTTTTTGGATCACACTTGCTTCTGTACGTTGAGAAAAATTCTCAAATTGAAAAGTGGGAAATGGCCATTTTGCCCCATAGTTAATATGCCCTTACATGTTCTACTTGCACGGGTTCCTCTTCCAATAGTCCAAAACAAGGCAAGTCCACTGGCTTCTGACTAAACCGTCTTTCCCAACGTAACTCCGCAGCAGTGGTTCATCCACAAGCCATCATAGGGCACTATGGGACTCTTTACAGTAATGAATAATCACAGCTAGGGACTACTGCACATAAAACGACACATTGGCAAAGCAGTACAAGTTGATTGTACATTCAAACTGCTCCTGGAATCCTACAAGAAAACAGACCACACAAAAGAGCTGTGACATGTGACTTGTTGAGTCTGTACTGACAATATCATGGCAGCACAAATCTGTAATTGTTCCAACAGCAAATAAGTACTAATGCTCTCTTCTGTCTGTAACTGATTTCATCTTGTGAGTGAATATTTCACACTGCATCATGGTGGTTGTAGAGAGAACTTTGGCGCATACCAGGGTCCCAAGAAGAACCAATATTGTTACATGATTTAATAGTATATCGCTTTATGTTGAAGAACATGGGTCTAAAGGTGTGCCATATTTTATCTTTCTAAACAGTAAGCTCTGCATCACCGACTCATGGGAGAGATGGTAATTAGGTGGGTGAAAAAAATAAACATTATATTCACAATTCCTCAAAGCTACCTTCTGTAGAGAATTCCCTCGGCCATGTCTGATGCAAACGGTTCTTGTGAAAAAAAAAAATAATCGAAAAATAAGTGGAAAGGTATGTATGCATGTATAATTTTATTTATAAAGCGCCACAAATTTACCCAGCGCTGTACAATTCAGCAGTACAAATATAATCCAGATATGGGAAAAGTGCATTACACAATACACGTGAGTAGCTTACAAGCATAAAAACACTTTAAGTGCCAGGTTGTGATTGGCACAAGAGGTTGTAAGTCCCTGCACCACAGAGCTTACAATCTAAAAGGTACAAATGAAAAGAACATTTTACATTTCTGAGCATAAGCGAGTGGTGTATAGAAAACCTGATTAACACCAGAATCTTGGGGGGAAAAAACTATATAATTGAACGCAGAGAAAAACAGTCTTAAAAAAGTGCTCAGAAGCTTTACACATGTGTCTAAAAAAATGTAACAATACACCCATTCTTATCAGAGCAGCTTGTTTTAACTGCGCCCCTTTAATGTAAGAAACGTATAAACAGCGAGAAAACCTATTAACAGCCACAAATATGATAATTAACTTGTTTTTTTTTTTTTATTTCTAAGGCTATTTTCCATGGCCGGCCCCCTTTGCGGACATGCAATGTTAAGATTTTCTGTTCTGAGTCCCGCATACCAGCAGCTGTTACATATTGAAAGGGGAAAAAGCTCGGGTTTTAAAAGTATCTGCAGAATCAAACGTTTCCCTTAGTATTGGAATAATTAATGGCGTTTGATCTTCTGTGTGTGTTCCTGCCAAAGAATCTTTATAAGCCTTAAAAGAAAACAAAAAAACTCTTCTGCAGAAACGGCAGATACAAGTGTGAGTAGTTATTTTGACAGGGAGGAAGTTTCTTATTCAGTGCTAGGCTATGTATTGTGTACAAGAACAAATGTTTATTTCATCTCTCTGTCTGGGATGCAGACTGGACTATTTCTCCAGTGATTCGTCAATGCGTATGGTAAGGTGGCTCCCAAAATAGCAATATGTCATTTTCTTGATTAGATAATCATATTTCCTCCAATCAAAAAGCAGAGTCCTGCCAAAAAAAACCCCTATAATTTCAATGAATTAAACCCCTCTACACTAAGGAGGTTATTCTCTAAAGTGAGAATTCGACTGTCGAATTCGCAGACAGCAAATTTCCCATAGGAAATCTGCGACTGCGACAAGTCTCCCATTATAAAGTCGCGACCGCAACAATTTTTAAAGTTCCAGCTTTGACAGCATTTCCATTGTAAAGTCGTGACTGTGACAATAGTCTCATTATAAAATTGTGATTGCGACAGTAGCAGTCTATTGCAACTGTCTTTAGCTGGTGAATTTGCACCTTTACATGACAATTTGGACTTTAGAGAATATTCCCCTAAGTCATGATGAACCAGGAAGAAGGGAATGTTAATTTGCTGAAGCCTCCAGCCCCCTAGAATCCCTCAGTAGAGTATACACTCCGGAGTGTAAGGGGTAGTAAAAGGTGGGTAGACAGGGTGGTATTTCAGTGGGGATTGATGTTTTTGCAGGAAGGGTATAGTACATTACAGTAAGATAAATAAAGCTGGTGGGTTTCATTAAGCTCTAACTCTCACACAGTAAATTAAGAGCATCTTCTATCCGAGAGATGCTTAATCGATAGCAAGCGTTCTACTATTTTTCATGGTAATTTGACGACTGGACACATTTTAGGAATGAAAGCGCCATAGCTGTTGATCCACACACCATACATATGGGCTGCACAGCTGCCCTGGTGACTGTAGGAGCCTAGTCTTTGGAAATTACACAGTTGGTTAGGGATCTTCATGCTTCCCATCGGGTTGTATAAGTCTTGATACCCCATTCTTCATTTGCAGATATGGGAAAGCTCATGGCACTAGGGGATAGAGTTCAGCTAGACCTGAAAGCTAGAATCAGAGGATGGAGATCAGTAGCCATGTCAAGAGTTGCATAAAGCTACTGTACATAGGAACAGTCACCCTATTTATTGCTGCCAACAAATATTGGCTATTGCCCCAAATTACAACATGTCACAAACATTCTAAGGTGTGAAGCTCTATGAAGACAAATAAGCAACAACATCCTATTCTATCCCATGGTTGTAATGTTCACAGCTGTTAGACATGACTGGTTCCTTGGACTTTTATGTGTTTATGATCACATTTAATAGAGTACGCACACTGTAACCCAACACCGTTTATTAAAAGCCACTAATGCCGCCGAAGGGTTAATGTTTACAGGATCTCAGGGTGAGCTGAGTTAAAGGCACGCAGGCACAATGACGAGACTATAAAAATGATTTAATAAAAGAGAAGTCATTGAATTCTCAGAATGGTCAGGTGCTGTCCAATACTCTTAGAATTATTATTTCACTTGCTGACATAATGCACATAATTTATGTAATGCTTTACATTTGTGGTAGTACAGTGCAAGACTATAAGGACATCCATCATGGAAGCTGCCTGCCATACATATCTAGGATGGATCTGCGTTGATAGTAAATGCAGGCTTGCTGTTCCATACCTGACAATGGACAGCTGTTCCCAGCATCCTTGGCAATTCTCTTCATCCCTACACTTTAAAGGACCAGCAACACCCAAAAAATAAAAAAATACCCATTTGGATTGGCATGGCAGTTATTCAAATATAGTACTTGTAAGAATGTTATCTTTGACGTTAAATTAATACATTTTATTGTTTTCTTTTTGCTCCGATCTTTACTGCTAGCAGCCATGTTGTTGAACAAACTTCACCCAGTCCCATTGTTTTCTATGCTGCTTTACATAATACATATCAAAAAAGTGTACCCAAAAGCCCAATTTTTAAAGCTAAATATCTTACTTTCTAGGCACAATTTAGAATTTTCGGCAGCACACATTGAACGTATTGTAACCGTAAATACATTTTTATTATTTTGGTGTTACTGTTCTTTTAAACGGACCTACAGTACTTTACACTCATATTAAAACTTTAAAACAGAGTCTACATTGTCAGCCTGCGAACTGAGATTTACAGACATTTACAGCGGCAAAAAGACGTTCTTGAATTCATATTCTGACAAGTACGTCTTTGTGGTTTAAAAGGAAAACGTAACTGATCTATAATTAAGGTCCATCGCTGGTTTATTCTCCTGGTGGAGAAATATAAAGCCATAGCATAGGGGTGAAATAGCAAGGTGATCGAGAAAGCATGAGCTCCTACCAACAACTAATTGCTGATTTTATTTTTTAGAACATATTACCCTGTTTTATCCTGTGCCATGAAAGCTTCCTGGGGTCCTGATGATTCTTGGCATGAAAATACAATGCCAGCTGTGATGAGACTCAACCCACTGGCTAACCAATAGTGAGATTAGGTTTCTCCTCTTTCTCATGCACAAATAATGCAAACCAGCCCTTCTTTCATTCGATGTCACGTTTAGCGGAAAGTAGACAATTCTGTGTATGGTCATTTTTATATTTCCCACAATACCACTGAAATTAGCACTATGTTTGGTTATATTTCCCACAATGCCACTGAATCCAGCATTAGGTTTGGTTAGTCAGTGTAATCATTTTAACAGCACTGATCATGTTGTTGGCTGGTATCACCTTTTATGCAACACAATTCCTGTATGTTTTAGGGTAGAATATATAGTCTTTTTCTAACCTGTGTCCCAAATATTATAGGGCAAAATTCTTGTAGATTAAAGGAAAAGATAAGCAGTTTAGGCATTCACCGTTATGAAAATATTCAAGTAATCACAGTAGTTCTCTTAATAAATGGAAAGCATTGGCAACTCATAGGAACTATTTGGGATATGTACATCATCCTAGTGTGACCATTGAATTGCTTTGACCCTAATGTGAACGTAAAGTGAAGTGCAAAAAAAGTATTGCTTTAGAAATGTATATATTAATCAGCTGTAATATTGCATTTGTTTAATGTGAGTACTTTCTCACCCAAGACATCATATTCTACATATATCTGACTGACAACGCCACACAATGCATCTGACAGCAATCGCCTGTTCGACCAGTCTATTCGTTGCTTAGTCAACAATGAGAAGTTAATTTGCGACTATTTTGGCAATGCGACTCAAACTGTACCGAAGTAAAATTAACAGGTGAATTCACGCTTTAGTCAAGCAGGCTTTAAAACCCATACAACTTATGATGGTTTAATTACAACATATACTTTTTGATGTTTGTGTAGGAAAAAAAAGGCAAAGTATCCTTTCTGACAAATATCTACAAGTATATTACATATCTGTGTGTCTTGAAGATGTAAAGTTTTTCTTGATTAAACAAGTAAACAATGGCTGCAACCAGCAATGAGGGAAAGCGTACACAAAGCAATGTAAATCACAATTTTCATTAAGTAATAACTGTAGGAATAACTACCGCGCCAATCCAAATGGGATTTTTTCTTTTTCATTTCCTGTTGTTTCTGGTCTTTTAACGTAGCTTGATGAATGCCCCAACACAGTGATGGTCAACCTTTTGAGCTTGGTGTGTCAAAATTCGGCAGCTAATTCGATGCAATAGAGTGCTACTGTCGTAGCTGCAACTTTATAATAGGAATATTGTAGCAATCGCAAATTTACTTTGAAAGTATTGTCACAATCGCGACTTGATGATAGGAATATTGTCACGGCGGCAACTTTACAATGGGAAATTGTTGCGGTCAAGGATTTGCTATGGGAGTCCCTGAGAGCGCGACACGAACGGCGCCATGACATGTGTCAGCAAAAACATCTCGGCGTGTCATAGGTTAGCCATCACTGCCCTAATTGTAGGTAAGGTTGAGTAAAAGACATTACCAGGCTGCTGCTTTTTGTTA
>JAKJJM010050056.1:0-11807 GCA_021901965.1 Pipa carvalhoi | reverse complement strand
GTCTTGTTTCCTGGTGGGCCCCTGATGTCTTGTTTCCTGGTGGGCCCCTGATCTCTTGTTTCCTGGTGGGCCCCTGATCTCTTGTTTCCTGGTGGGCCCCTGATGTCTTGTTTGCATCATTACAGTCCAACACTGGGCACAGGCTACTAATATCATCTTTTATTTTATTTGTTGTTTCTTAGTAAATGACCTCACTGGCACTGAAATTTGCATTAATGCAAAGATTTCCCTTTTTTTCAAGGCAAGTAACATAGTAACATAGTAACATAGTTTATAAGGCTGAAAAAAGACTCTTCACATCTGAGAACTCTAAGTCACTATATGAAAAAAAAGCAGTAGTTTCCCAAAAGGAATTATTTTAGGTCTAAATCCTTCAACTATATGTGTGAATTACTATTCTAAAAGGATATTGTAAGGCTTTATCCGGTGAGCCGTCCGATTTCCAATCTTTACCTGGTGCTTAATAAGGGAACCTGCAGTCAGATGATTTAAGCTATTTTAACTAAATCATACCAGAAAAGTAGAAAATAAATTGGAGTTGTAGGAAAGTGTTTGAAATGTCAGAGATATACAAAATGTACATCACTTGCTGGTTTCCTAAGCTCTAGGGCATTTAAATTCACCATTAAAATGACAGTTATTTATTGGAGCCGCAGTTGAGTGAATTCATAGCAGGGATTGCAACTGTGTCATAATTATCTAAAATATGTAAAAGGCTTTAAAACCATGGCAACAAGACCACGGGAGGCTTTGTACGAACATAATATTATGTTTAATACAGAATGGAATAATTCACTAAATTTAGCATAAAGAACTTTCTTAAAGTTAGGTAACCACGACTATTCATTTTTATTGAAAATAAAAAAAGTAACTAGTTCGAACCTTTATATGTGACTGCACATATTTGTACACGATAAGAATTAAATAATGCACTGTTTTTCTGTAATTCAGGTGGTCACCTGGTCACCTGCGTGAGCCAATCAGGAATGCATCTCATCGGGAGACTGTTGCTACGGAGAAGGCAGAGGGCACTTAGGGTGCATACTAGTTGCACAGATAAATTCTTTTAAAGTGGTACTTTTCTTTTTTTTACATTTACATAATTTACAAATATGTGCAAATTTGAAGCAGCTTAGAGAGAGACTGAAGTGCTTGAATGGAATATCCTCTTAGTATCTCTATCTCAAGGCAAGTGTGTGAAAATAGCTCTATGGATTATGGAATATATATATATATATATAGTATATATACAGTATTTAGGTATTTAGCCTTTCAATTAGCCGGTTCAAGGCAGTCCACATTTAGACCAACCATACTGTAACAGAAGCATTTTGTAAGAGCAAGGTAATATATAAACAGAAGTGATTTCAGGATATGTGGAACAGAATTGTCTTGTATATTCAGAATTCCACATTAGAGAGATCTTCCCACCTATGGTCCAGACCATGTGAGCTATAAACTGGTTGTTTTGGTGAAGCTGGCCATTACTGTGGCTCAGTGATTATATTTCCGCTTTGCAATGCTGAGTCCCGGGATCAGTTCCACCTTGGACATGGAGTTTGTACATTGTACTTATTGTGCATAGTATGTTTTTGGAGTGTAGGAAGAAACAATTCCTCCTACAATCCAAAAACATACAAGGTTCATTGAAGCCTGACCACATTTGCCCTTGTCTGTCTGTCTCTGTGTGTGACTGTATAGGGAAACTAGATTGTAAGCTCCATGGAGCAGTGACTAAAATCAAACAAGGTTCTGAAGCAGTGACCATCCGGTTGACAAGTTTGGGTATTTACTGATTAGGCTTCCCATGCAACCAACCTAAAACTTAGATCAGATCTTTCTAGGACCAGTCCTGTTTGCAGATAACACTGCCTAGTTTCCAAGACCCCAATGTTAAACCTGAAATGTTCAGCTCCATCATCAAACATCTTATATATACCCTATATATACCCTGCTTCCGTACGTATAGTAAATAGCCACTATGGATACAGGGTTGACGGATTCAGGGATCCAATTTTCTCTCCTGAAACCAGGAAGGATATTTCCCCACTTAGATTTGGCTTTCGTTGCCTTTATAACCATTTAGATCTTTTCTTTAAATGTTACGTTCCCAAATTCTTCTTGCGTTGTTTTGCCTGACTGCTCTGCCATTGTGAACTCTGCTGAATTATTCTCCCCCCACCCCACACACACACACACTACTGAGAACTACTTGTAAATGAAAGTTCTTCATTTGCATTTCCTTCCCTGTGAAGAACGTAGTAAGCCCAGGGCAGGGGAATCATTCATGCAGTCTGTTCTAACTTTAATGTACACATTAACAGGTAACCTGCTTCATTGGGTACAACTGATTGGGGAAATTGAATAAAGTGAATAATGCAATTAAAACAAAAAAGCGGAGCTTATTCATGATCAGTCGCATATAGGTGTGAATTCACAACTGTTCCCCACTTCCCCATATTTGTGTGTTTAGCAAACTATATTGAAAATGGCATTTTTGATTTCGAAATACAGATTTCCATTCTGTATAGTAACTGTAATGAGTGGTACTTGCATGAATGTGCCTGGCGAAGAAATTCAGTCATTCATTCAGTTTATTTTTTATATATTGGTCAAATGAAAATGAATATTTAATCCTTTCTTATTTCTGCTTATAAAAGCAGATTTTTAAGGTGAACTTACCATTTACAGTTAAACAGTTGGTCATTCTTCAAGGCAGGACTGCCACTGCTAAAACTCCATTTAATTCAGTCTTCTTACCTTCCCTATGCCATTTTCTCTAGATCTCCCACTCATATTAAGAGTTCAGGGTAATGTGCAGCGATAAGATTTAAGACAAATTAAAACCTGCTGATTTTATTTTCATTTACTGCAGCTCTGCAATCCTCCTCACTTCCTGCAATCCTCCTCACTTCCTGCTTCCTCTTCACCTTAACTGAGCCGAGCAAGCACGCAGTCAGAATTCCTAGGCAATACTGCTTCTGCGCTTGTTCCATCAGCGATGTTACGGGGCAGCGGGAGGTGAAGAGGATCGCAGAGCTGGAGTTGAAGTAAAGAATATTGGGATTACAAAGAGAAAGAGAATGCTGAAGGAAAGATTGTGATCAGTATTTAACACCCTCCCCCCCTTCAGAATTACCCCTAAACCAATGAGCATTTAGTTTCCCTTAAATACTGTACCTTGAACCATAGTCAGTGGTACGTGTACCCCAGGTGTACATTAGTACTATCAGGAGGAACTTCAACGTTAGCAAATGAGTTTGTTCTGATTCCGCAGAAACTATTGTTTACGGGTACTTTTGTGCTTATTTCAAATGTTAAAGAAAATGAAAGATGGGTGATTAAAGGGAATTATTGTTGGAGCATCTGCAGAAGCGCCAGCTTTTAGTTCCCCTTTAATAAAATTTTCCTTGGCATCTAGAAACCTTGCACTTGTCGTTTATCAATAGAACGAGCGACCTTCATTGCCAACGTACTGTACAATAATTTAAATGCTCATCCTTGGATCGTTCGCTTATTAGTTGTATAAAACTAAAATTGTCATTGCCTTGGTATGAAATATATTCAGCCCCAGCCTTCACTTGTCACAAGCTTGACTGTTTGCGCAGTGAAAAATGTTGCCACGTGTTATATAGAAACAAAAGAGAAAAAAAAAAAATAGGAAAATATTCCTTTTAATGCGTTAAAGAGAAATTATCGTCATTCGCTTTATGTTCACCTGAAAATCATAAAGGTTTATTTGTCCCTGGAATAATTTTATGTATAATATATGATGTTGCTTCGTCAGGTTTTTTCAGTTTTAAAAAGAGTTCACATGATTTAAGGAGTTGGGACTGTCAAGAATTAGGGGCTTATTCCTAAAATTTCTGAACAGTCTCTTAAAAGAGAACTAAAGCAGTAAAAAAAAAAAGCTATATTAAATAAGTACCTTATAGTAAGTTCCAGCGATGCACTCCCAGCTTCATCTGTCCTGTATCTTCCCTGTACTGAGGCAGACTTCACAGCGCTATGGAGGGCCCAGCTGCCAGCGTGAAGCTCCTCCCACTCACTGTCACTGGCGGTGAAATAGAGCGTTTACATCATCACGCTCATTTCTCCCCCAATGAGAGCTCTCCTCTCACCAGGGCACAATGAGCGTGATGACGTAATCACACATTTGCATAAGGCGCGGAGCTTAGTGCCAACTCCATCACAGCCTAAGCGCTGTGAAGACTGTCTCAGTGCAGTGAAGATACAGGACAGAAGAAGGTGGGAGTGCATCGCTGGAGTTTACTATAAGGTACTTATTTAATATAGATTTTTTTTTTGGTTGTTTTAGTTCTTCTTTAAAGGTCAGAATTCCAGTCCATTTTCCACTTGCCGATCTTTGCATATTCGTCAAACTCTGCAATGGTTTGAATTCGCAACCAATTCGGAAGCTTTCGATGGTCGCAAACATATGGAACTCTTAAGCATCGGAGTCTGTCAAAGTAGCGAATTTGGAAAGGCATACTCTGTCGCATTTGCCAGATCGAAGCTCCTGTTATTTGTCTGTCTGCACCTAACTGCGCAATAAACCATGTCCAACGCAGATCGCTTTTTCTCTATGGAAATCCTCTGTTTAGTGAATAAGGAGTGGAGAATGCGGGACTATCGGAACATAGCAATCCGAAGTGACGAGAATGCACAGTTGAATTCTCACTTTGATGAATGAGCCCCAAAAATACAAATGAGAAAAATCTTCCCTTTAAATACAGTAATTGCAGATGAGCAGACTTGAATGCAGCATCTAATGTAATACAGGACAACACATTTTGCTGGTGCCGTTGGCTCTTTTTCCAAGTAAAAATTGAGGGGAAAATGTAGCATGCTTTGCTAAATATAATATTGATGCTTTTACCAATTTTCTTCCATTTTACAACAATGCATTGCTTCTTCTGCCTGCACCCAAGGTCAGGTTGGCTTGTCTCGCATTATGGGGGGTATTGGCTAAAGTGCAAACTCGAGACCATGACAATATTCCCATAGTAAAGTCGCGACTGCGACAATATTCCTATAATGAAGTCACAACTGCGACAGCACACCTTTATGCAACAATTTGGACTTTAGCCAATAGCCCCCTATGCGCTGTCACATGACCCGACGATTTATTGGTGCTTCCAGTGCATTTTTTAATGGAAAAAAATGTTAATTTAAGTTTGGAGGAGGCAAGAGGTGGATACAAATATTTCAGAAAATTAGCCCTGCTTGCACCCCTTTCATTTTCACAGGTTTTTCCCTGATTATAGGGGTTATTGGCTAAAGTGCAAATTCACCTGTCGAAGTGAATTCGCATCACTTCGTGTTTCTACGCCGATTCACTACTGCTTATTGACTAAAGAGAAAATTCCCATAGCAAATCTTCGACAATAGTAAAGTCGCAAACACAGCAATATTCCCACAGAAAAGTATATAGTGTAGTGTGCAACCGCCGTTAGGGGAAGTGACGAATAGATGTGAATTCAAAGCTTTACGCGATTATTCGCCCTTCAGTTTGTTATGCCAAGATACCCTAAAGTGGGCATTTGGTTTTAGGAATTCCTTATATTATGTTAGCCATGGTAGGTCACATGACTAGACATATATTGATCCCTATTTAGAAGGATGCTGGGTCTTTTACAGCCCTTCTCATCTAGGAAGAGGTAAGTCCTGCAGGAGCGTCCATGTGGGATATCACGATCCTGTTGGTTACAATACAGAGTACACAAGATCCTTTACAAGAACCCAAAAGGCGAAATTTAATAAACTGCGAATTTACTACTAATTTAAAGTATGGCCGCCATTCCATCGAAACAATCAATCGAAAAACTCGATCAAAAACTTTCGGTCGGTAAATATCGAGCGAAGAAAATCGCGTGACATTTACAGCGAGATCTCGCGGGAATAAATTCGAAAAAGCGAAATCGGCTTTTCCAAGTTTATTCAATTCCGACCTCGGTATCCGATCTTTTGTCTCTGTTGCTCACTAAGGGCTTTTGTAAGTGATATGGTAAAAACTGATCTTAAAGTGACTGAAATCCCCTGAGATTTATTCTCATCCATTATCACCCTGAGTTATTTAACAATAATTTTAAGCGGAAAACAAAAAAGAAACACCCTTGGGTTGTTTACTTGTGTACTGTTTATCCTGCTATCAGACTTTCCCCTGATTTATTTATCCGATTGTGTTAGATTTATGTGAGATCTGACCGCAGCGATCGGAAAGCAGTTCTGAGAACGTCTGGGAAGTGGCAGCTCCTAATTCTCAGCCAAAGGGCATGGGAAAAAGCAGATAATTTTTATGATGATCTCCAGGACAGCGCTGAACTCATTTCTATTCACAAGCAGAACACAAGGAAAAATACATAAAGCAAATATTAAGCTGGGGGTAACAATGAGAGTTGATCCGGTAATCTGTAAACTGGATCAATCACACACAAAGCATAACATTTATTTCATTTTAGCTTTCTCTCTCTGGTTTTGTTGATTGATTGATTAAACTGTTGATCAAAATAAACGGCATGCGCGATTTAAGAAGAAGTAATGTGTCCCCTAACTGTAACTGATAAGCACAGGGGTCTGTCAGGCTAAACAGTTATATTATGAAGCAGCAAATCAGTACCTTTGGGTTATAGTGCTATTCTGTAGAACTGCTGGTGCTAATATCTCACGTCTGCCATATTGGATCCTTATTAATAAGCTAATGAACCCTGACACATCATCACACATGGGGAGGGGGGGATATTTATAAGAAGACGAAATGGTCAAAAAGTATGAAAAACTCAAATTTCCCTGATTTTTTTTTCACTTTTTAAACATTTCTCCGATTTATAAATAAAAAAAAAAAAATATTGCCTGATATTGACTGTTTTGCCTGATATTCAACCCCTTTCCGAATTACTGGCATTGCCCTAAACTAGACTTTTCCAAAAATCATTTATTTCAATGGGAAACTGGAAACTTTATGAAAACCACAAAAAATGCTTTAAAAGCCAAAAGTGTTCAAAAACAGCAACAAAGTATCCTAAACAGCAAAACCCAGCAATTATAACACAGCCCAAACAGTAAGAAAACATTGAAAGAAACTGCTTAGGGATCCTATTGTGAGGATTCTTGGGACCTTCCTGTATCTTCCCTTTGCTGAGTGGGTGTGGGGTATGTATAGTGGTAGCAGGTCCATGGCACCAGCTCCCCTTCTCCCCTACCCATGCCAAGTCTAGTAGTGGGGAATCATTTCAATAAATTCAGGGGTTCATCAGGTCCCATACTCACCCCCACCCTGTGCAAATCCTATCTGAGAGGGAACTGTACAATGCAGATTTATTAGGCAGTTTCCTATCAGGTAGGATTTAAATACCCACTCTTAATTCTATCATTGGCTTTATAAATAGCTGCGGAACCTACTGACTTTTCAAAGAAGGACTTCCTGGTTTTTTTGTTGTCTCTGTCCTGTAGCAGCAAACAGCAATCCCCAACAGCAGAAGAAAGAAAATGATAGTCTTCCATGGACTACATTGTAGTCGAAGATGAACGCCTTTCCATAGGTCACTTTGTGCGCAAAAGAGGAGTGAGGGCTTTAAACAACAGATCCATCCAGTACTATGTCATGGAGTAGATGAAGACTGATAATGGTGTGTATCATTTAATATTTCATTTTATTTGGCTTTTTTTTTTTTTTTAATTTCTATATTGCGGCACCTTGTCCTCGGTTAGGAAGTTGGCCATTTGGGACCCCCACCCCAATAGTTAGGGTGTTTGGGTCCCATTTCAGACCCCACTCCCTATAGAAAGCAACATTATGGCGCAACGAATCTGTTGTAACTACTAAAGAGCGATTAACTTGGTTGGATGCGTGTTGTTACAATGAGTTTTGTCGGATCACTATTGTGCAGAATGAAATGTGTGGAGTTTTATGCTGGTTTTGCGTAGTGCGACGCTGCTACGGGATTTGCTGTAATCAATGACCGCGCATCATTTTTGTTTATTTTTTTTTAATGATTTGACCTTTTTGTTAATGGTCAAAAGTTAAAAAGAAAATTTCGGAAAAAAAAACAAAAAACCCAAATATATATATATATATGGCTTGAGACTTGATAAAGGGAGGACAGACCTCTTGAAAGCTTGTCTATCTAAACTGACCGTTAGTCCAATAAAAAAAGGTATGGCCAAATATCGCAATACTCATCTTTTCTTGCATCTGTGGACTAACACGACCACTCTATCCTAACCTCTATATATACATATATATCCCTAGGTCTATTCTTGTGTCTGTCTATATAGGAAGTCATACCTACTGGACATTGCACAGATTCAATCAGTTCTAGATCTAGTTCTCCTCCCCGGATCTGGAATCCGGTCTTAGAAAATCAAAACCCGCTTTTCTAGTTTCTAACAGGGAAATAAATGAGCTGTTCTGTGATGTAGAGGAGGCATCCTAGTACCTCTTCCCTCAGTGCTCTGGCTGCCAGCACTGTGTGCTTTCTCAGTGTTGCAGCAGAGGGCCTGCGCCTGTAGAGAAGCTCAGTGAGCATGTGCAGGACAGCCCTAGGTATGTGCATGTCGAGCCTGCCTTTGCAATGCCATGTTCGTCTATGGGTTGCTGCTACTGATACCCATTCAGTCAGCCTTGCTCGCCACCCTCAGTAATCTGATGTTTTCTTGCTTCTGTTTTAGTTTCCAGGATAATTCCTTCAGCAGCACAGCTGTGGCAGAGTAAGTAAAAGCTTTCCATATACTGATATCTATATATATATATATATATAAAATGTATCATCAGTAAACAACACAGCCTGTGCAGCGCCTGTGCATTAAATAACATGCTTGGAATGAATTTTCTGTTGTCAGTTGGGGATGCATAGGTGAGGCGAATGATCTGTTCGTGCGTGCAAGAATGGCTAACATTGTTATTATGACTAAACAATGCATCCTTGTCAACAAAACATTACACGAACAATAATATGTATTATTTCTTTCCAATAATTGTACCTGTATTGCATCGCGCAGCCCAATCGTATGTCTTTGTGTCGCTGTGAAAAAACCCCCAAAACAATTCATGAGCTTATTTGTGCTTAAATTCGATGTATTCCTTTCCTCTTATTATATATTTTTTGTTCTTATTATGAGATGTGCAATGATGAGCTACGAGGTTTGATTGAGCTAATTTAAGCTTGTTGCATGCTGGGTTTTTTGTTTTGTTTTTTTTTTGGCACCTAAACAGATTTCAAGTCAAAAGAAATTTAGCGTGGAAAAAATAAAATGTAAAAACTGGGTTAAAATGTTGCAGTGGGAGAAACTTTAATATATGAAACTAGTGTTATTTTTCCTTATCTCCACCCACACACTATCTCTGTGTTATACCATTGCACTAGGCAAAGGAGATAGCTCAGCTGGGGGATGAAAAAAAAGAATGGATTCTTATTCCGGTGGTTTCTCTGACCTATTATTTAGGCTGAGACTTGAGACGTATTTAGATTTTAGGTAGAAAAAATGAGAAACTGAAACTGGAGCAGAAATAACATTTTGCTAAAAAAAAAAAAAACCATTTTGTAGGAATTTCTATTTTTGAAACAATGCTTTGGCTTTTAAGAGGACGTGATGGAAACTGCTCTAAACTGTAGCCGGGTCTACCGTGATTTGGAGGTGGTTTTATTAAATATTTACACTGGATCTGAGGTTTTATTTAGAGTTTCCAACTCTCCAAAGGGATTTTATTTTTACTGACAATTGCAATGACTCAAGACAAATAGGGGGCCTATTCATTATAGTTGCGTAAAGGTCCGAATTCACATTGAGGGCCTCGTTGACTTAAGGGCGATTTCGTTTGTCAAATTCACTTCGCTGCAATTCGAGTTGCATCGCTAAAATAGTCGTGAATCCACTTCTAATTATTGACTGAGCAGCGACTGGTCTTGTCGAACAAGTGGACAGTGGCGATCGTTGTCGGATGAGTTGTGTAGCGAAGTCAGTCGGATAGAAGTAGAATGCGGAGCTCTGCCGTCAGCCCCCTAATTCGCCAGTCTGTAGTGGCGAAGTCAAACAGGTGAATTCGGAGCAGTGCACGTAGTCGCATTCGCTCCTCTCGACACACCCCACCGGTTAGTCAATAATAGAAGCACCTCTACACGCACACTCAGGGGGTCATTCCGGTAGCTCCGAATTTTCAGTCCTGAATTCACTTATAGCGAACTCCCATTATAAAGTCACGACCGCGACAATTTTTTAGTCGCAGTCGCGATTTTATAATGGGAGTTCGGTATAAGTGAATTCGAGACTGAAAATTCGGAGCTACCGGAATGACCCCCTCAAAGTGATGTAGAGTGCTCCATAAGATCGTGACTATCGTAGTTGCCTGAATTGGTCGCGTATTTACCACATGGCAGAGTTTACTCAATAAGAGAACATGGGGAAGTGGCGAATAGATGTGAATTCAGAGCTTTACGCAACTATTTGGTCTTTAGTCAATGAGGCCCTAATTTTCCACTTCCCAGTCTTCTCATATTCATCAAACTCTGCCATGTGGCAAATTTATGATCGCGAATTTACGGAGCTCTTTGCCTCACTCTGCATGCACGCACACGGGTAATTCGCCTATTCGAGCGTTGGAGTCTATCAATGTAGCGGATTTGGCAAGGTGTACAGTCTAATTCTCACTTTGAATGAGCCCCATATTGTTTAATCCCTCATTCATCTACATTATTAACATATAGGGGCATATTAACTAACGGGATGAACCGTTCCATAAGTGGTAAAAAATCTATATTTTACTGCTTTTTAACTATTTCGCCTATTTAACATTCTTTCGGCCGCAGCTTTTCAACAGCGCCGATTGTTTCCTCTTTGTGTTACTTCTGTTTTTTACTGAAACTTTTCGATGTCTTTCTGCTGGTATTTACCCAAATGCCGGGCCGGGGACCCCTCTGCACAGGGCCGCCTGATGGTAACGCGCGCACACAAAGCGGTCGTCGGTGACGTTTGGCCCCGTTCACCTTCCCAGTGGTCCGGCAACACTCTTCTGGATCGGGGAACCGGTCCCTGGTCCAGAAAAGGTTGGGGACTGCTGCATTAAAGTGTACCTATGGGAAAATGTGACAAAATCTCATCAAAATTTCATGGATATTTCTGGGATTATTTATCAAAGTGAGAATTCGACTGTCAAAGTCAATTCTCATCAGTTTGGGTCACTGCGCTAAGATAGTCTAGAATTCTCTACTCCTTATTCACTAAGCAACAGATTCCCATAGCGAAGAAGTGAACGGCGTCAAAGGCGGTTTATTACGTAGTGCGGTGAAGTCAATCAGACAGTAGGAACCCTGCCATTAACCCCCTAATTCACCAATTCAGCACCGTACGTATTACTTTGTTATTTCAACAGACTCCTACGCTTAATGAAGAGCCCAATTACTCGCGCACATAAAGTGATGCGAAGAACTCTATGAGGTCGCGACTGTCGTAGGCATTGGTTGTAAATTCACCACAATGCCGAGCTTGATAATACGAGAAGATCAGGACGTGGCAAACGGACATGAATTCTGACCTTTGCACACCTGTTCCGACTTTCATGAACAAGCCCCTTATTTGATGGTTACTTACAGGGCCAGGACAACACCTCATGGCACCCAGCAGGACAACAACAAGGGGTAGGCAGCCTCCTAGGGCACTGCCTATGCTGCTGGAGGGGGGGGGGCATGCAAACCTGCTGGGTGCCCCTCTCCTTTCCCCAACTCACCTCAGTTCTGCTGTAGCACAGCGCTCTCTCCTCTGCGCTCCCTAAGTAAGCGGGTCACAGGAAGTGACATTCTCTGGAAGTGCAG
>JAKJJM010050047.1:0-10404 GCA_021901965.1 Pipa carvalhoi | reverse complement strand
TGTATTGACCTCTGTGGCGGAGGCTCCGTTGAATCCCTGAGACCGACACACCAAACCCCTAGGGTTCGATCGAACCCCGGTTAAGAACCACTGCTCTAGAGGAAGGGATTATAGTAAAAAGAGTTGTGTTTTCACACTGTTTTGTATAACCAGACATTAGTGTTATTTAAAAAATGTTTAACTAAGGACTGTTACTTTAACAAGGCGGCATCCTCCACATCTACAGGAAGCAAGGATTCTGCACCAACACAGAAGAGAGCTCTGCCTTGCTTTTCCCTCCCCCGCCCATTGTCACTGCAGGGTGCAGGAGGATGGGGAAAGTGGGGCCATGGTTGCTGGGTCAGCAAAATACTCCTTTTTCTTAGTAAAGCTATATTAAAAAAACAAACAAACAAAGGTTTTGTCCTAAAACTTCTGTCCAATCAGCACCCCTATAGTGGTCTCCTCTAGGGGCATATATAGCTATATATAGCCCTTTCAATCAGGGATAAGTTCTCTTTGCACACTGCAACCACATTAGTAAAGTTGCCCACCCTATCAGCCCACCACTTTTATATATATTATACTTCATGATACTCGATATCTAACGTCTGTTTCATGGTGTGTTAATTCAGAATTTCCATCTGATTGCTATGTTAATAACTGTCACAGCTTTGGCATTAAAATTTTCACACTGACATGACTGTTTTTATTGGGGAGTTATGATTGATCCATATATTGACCTGCAGCTTACGGCTTACGGCTTTGGTTTATTTGATGGACAGTTTGAGACTTGTTCTTATTTGGGTTTTTATTCGTCCCAGTTGCTATTTCAGCAACTGCTGGCATAATGTTTGTACTTTTATATATCAAAAAAGGTGTGGCCAGTTGTGTTTTCAACCAATGCTGGGGTAGGTCTAAATTTATTTTAAAAAAAAAAGAGGGTCCCCAGAAGTGTGTGGTAAAGGTGTTTGGTCTGGCCCTTGGCAGCCATTTTATTTCAGTATGTGCAGTGAAACTCTCTGGGGGTTATTGACTAAAGTCTGAATTGTCGCATAAAGGTGTGAACTTACCACTTCTCCATATTTGGGTATTCATCAAACTCTGCGATGTGGCGACGGGTGCACACTACACAATAGACGGCTTCTGTCATGGTCACGACTTTACTATGGGAATATTGTTGCGGCCGCAACTTTATTATTGTCACAGTAAGCGACTTTACTATGGGAATCCTCTGTTTAGTGAATAAGGAGTAGAGAATCAGGGCGTAGTGACCCGAAGTGATGAGAATTCACTTCAACAGTTGAATTCTCACTTTAGTCAATAACCCCCTAAATCTGAGTGAGGTGTTACAGTAAATTAATTAGAAGAGTTCAATAGGGGCCTGAATTCCCTTTGTAAGTTTAATATTATTACAAGTTATTGGTGGCAGATTACTGGAAACAGGTTCTTGATCCAAAGATTTATTCTGATATTTGGAGTCGGGGAGTTTTTTTCCTCTATTTGTCCTCCTGTGGATCATCAGTGCAGGATAAATAGACTGAACTGAATGGGCGAATTTACTAAAATCGAAAAGGTCGTTTTTGACCTATTAGATTTTATTTGATGTAAAAACGGCTGATTTTTTTATCTTTTTCTTTTTATAGAATTCTTTCGATTGAAAAGTAGCCAAAGTACTTATGTACCATTCTGTACTCTGGCTACTTTTTGATAGAAAAACATGATAAAAACAATTCAATTGAAATGTTTCTATCGAAAAATAACAATAAAAAAAAACGATTGAAAAATTGTCTGTTTTTACATCGAATAAAATTGAAAAGGTTGAAAACGGTCGCCCAATGTGTCTTTTATGATCTTGCAAACAACGTTACTGTGTGACTAAGGGGGTCATTCCGGTAGCGCCGAATTTTCTGTCCCGAATTCACTTATAGCGAAGTCCCATTATAAAATCGCGACCGCAACTAAAAAATTGTTGCGGTCGCGATTTTATAATGGGAGAATTGTCACGGTCGCGATTTTATGATGGGACTTCGCTATAAGTGAAATCGGGACAGAAAATTCGGAGCTACTGGAATGACTCCCTAAATGTTTAAATTACTGGTAGCAGTATTATAAGAGGTCACTATTTCTAAATAAAGGGACAGAATCCATTAAATTGTTGCTGTTAGTAAATATAGGAGGGTAAACAAATCCAGCAGTTGGCATGGGGCTATATTTGAATGGCTGCTGCACCCCTGTATTACTCAGCAATATACTAAGTGATTCTTTCTAAAATTGGCTAAACTAAATGGTTGTCACTTAGTATTACAGTTACCTCTGTTTCAGTGCATTGAATCAAAGCATTTTATTTATACTGATGGGGGGGGGGCAGAGCTGGGCTGAGTAGTGAGCAACATCCAACCAGAAAGGGAACTAGATAGCTGATCACATGGTCAGCATTTGTTTAAATATATTTAATCCTACAGCCAATTACAGACTGAGTTCAGTACATGTGTTCTACAGATTAAAAATGTACTGACTTGGTTGGAACTATGCAGTGTCTGCTGTGGGTTGTGTTTTATACCAGGATACAAAAACAATATCTAAAAAAAAAATTATTGTCATTTAGGATTAGGGGAGAAAGAAGAACAGATTGTTAACCAATTGTATAAGTAGAGTTTATTGGAGATTTAATTAATAGTTTTCAAAACCTTCACCTTAAAACATGAAAGCTGTTTATGTCATAAACCAATACCACCCTCATTCTGGCATGGAAGAATTTGCCACCCACATTGAACGCTAAGTATGGACTCAAACAGTGGTAAGGAATGAGCGCAGTATTTGTATAATTCTGCGTGTTTCCACCCAGTGAACCTCAGCAGAATCAACACAGTGTCACATTTTCTGAAAAAAGAAAAAAAATCAAAGTGTTGGTGGTGTTAAGAAATATGTCAGCAAAAATATGAAGGCGATGTAAGGAGTTACTTATGTATGTTTCATTAACCCTGTGTAGGATATATATCATACAGCGATAACAGATATTATCTTCATGGAAGCTTTCAACGAGATATAGGGGGTTATTCTCTAAATTCAGAATTGTCGTGTAAAGGTGCGAATTCGCCAAAGACCCGTAGTGTCGCAGTCGCCACTTTATAATGAGAATATTGTCGCAGTCGCCACTTTACACAGGAAATGTCAAAGCTGGAACTTTAAAAAAATTGTCGCGACTTTATAACGGGAGAATTGTCGCAGTTGCGGATTTGCTATGGGAATCTGCTGTTTGAGAATTTACAGAATAACCAACAATTTTTAAATTTTCCCTAGTGTTTACCTCTAATTGTTTTAAGAGCCCTGCCCACTGTCATTTCTTTTTACCAACCCTGCCAGCTTTAACTACAGATGCCCCCATCAAGACTGAATACACTTGTAAAAAAGAATGAAGGGGCTTATTCATGAAAGTCCAAACAGACGCAAATGGGTCAGAACTCGCATTCATTCGACACTTCCCCATGTTCGGGTATTTAGCAAACTCTACGCTGCTGTGAATTAGGGACCAATGCAGCTGCTTATGACAATTGCATCACTTTCCGTTCTCGCACACAGGTAATTCACCTCTTCATCAGGCATCTGTCAAAGTAGTGAATTCGGCAATGTGTATTGTGGCGTATCCGGCAGTTTGACTTCAATAGATCAAAGTGGTGAGTTATAGTGCTGAGGGCAAGGCGCCTACTGCCTAATTTCCTAAGCTGTGCATTCGACACTGTTCTCTTCTTCACTATGGAAATCTTCTATTTAGTGAATAAGGAGTAGAGAATTCACGACTCGTAGCATCACAACTCGAACTGACGGGAATACACTTCAACAACTGAATTCTCACATTCATGAATAAACTCCTAAATATTTCTGTTTTTATATATCTTTTTACTTTAAAATAATTATACGGTATAGTCACTAAATGATATGTTACAATGGGGTGGGTGTAATATATGATATGATGACTGCGGGGAGTGTTTTTGTCATGTTAATGTCCTTCCGCTTCCATAATCATTTCTTCATTTCCACTACCTGGCTCTTTAAAGTAAAAAAAAAAAAAAGCAGAAAAGGGGAGGGGGTGATTGACTACAGGGTGGGCCAATCGGAGCAGGAAGGAGAGGAAATAGGGTGAGGGTATTTATAGGGGTAGCGGAAGGTACAAGGGACAGTGGAGGGAAAAGAGCAGGACATCCCACCCTCCCTCCCATATAAAAAAAAGAGAGAGAGGAGGTGATCTATAATAATGAGTTGTTATGCATACACGGTAACAGTATGTCATGTGCTGAAGTTAGGAGAAATCTGGAAGGAAGTGTGGATTTGTCGCAACTGATGGCGGAAAAGGAAGATTCCTGCCGGATAGTAACATCTCAAGGGGTGAGATGAGGGGTGCATAGTGGGCATTATGTGGGCATGGGCCCAAGCTGAGGGTGTGTTTGGTTACCCTGCTAACACTTGCCCCATCCTTAGAGGTTAAGGAATTGCTTTATGGGGGGTAGCCATGGATTGATGTGTTTAAAAGGTGTGGGCAGGCATTAAATAATTAATGGTTAAAAAGTTAATTGTTCAATATGGTTAATAAAAGCTGCGGCCCATTTGCACCCATCTCTCTTGTGTATGGTGTCTTATTCATTTAAGATAAGTTTGGTATAAGTGAATGTAAGTTAATATAAATACAATACCAAATACCAAATACCAAAAACTGCGAAGATTACGGTGCATATTATAGGAGTCAATGTAACAAAAAATGTTTCTATCCGCTTTCTCCAAGCAGAGCGCTAGGAATAAACTGCCGCAGCACTAACCCTGGGCACTCAGTCCCCAGAAAGTTCTCAGCGATAGTGATATTTTAGAGAGTGTTTTGTCAAGTAATAATGCTGGCTTCTGCATAAAGTACAAACCTGTCAGTATTACTTCAGTTAAAGCTTCACACAACCAAAATCTATTGTACAATTGTTGTTGTTGTCAAACCACTTATTACAAAGATGGTATGAGATGGAATAACTGGTGTAATGACCAGGGGAACTATTCATCTAATGACTGGAATTGTGTCATGTAGTCAAATGAGTTATTCTTAAGGATTATGTCTACAAAACACTACCTTGTATTGCCTGTAATGGTTTAGACAGAAATCTCATGGTATTTCTTAGATCTCCTTATCAGTTTAATTCAAACCAAATACTATGGCTAGCCAGATACACTCATTGCCACAAAGATTGTTTCCATCAAGATATACAGCAAGATTGAGAATATGTCTTCCTATACTTAGGCTAGTGTGAATTTCTTTAATGGGGCAATCATTTTACAGAGGTCTAGGAATCCAGAGCAACCAATTGTAAGTTGACTCTTTTAATTCTATTTCCCCTATACCTACAGTGGAAGCAGCAGTCGAGGTGGCAACTGAGCCCGATGCTCCAGGGGGCCCAGCCACCACCACTGCAACCCCTGTAATATGCCGTGGGGAGAGGCGGTCTACCTTCCCGAAAGTCTGCCCCTGTCTATACCCATGAATGATAGCAGCTCATTGGCTACTGTTGGTTGATAGTAAACTAATGCCCCGTTGTTGAATCTCCCTGAAAGTATGCCATTAGGCCAGGGTCACACTGGCTGTTTTTCAGCTGAGCTTTCTTTCATTTGGCTCATTATTTTCTATGGAGCAAAACACAATAACCAGTGTGTATTATCCCACAGAAAACAATGGAAACTAATTTTCCAGCCCAGCTGAAAAACAGCTAGTGTGACCCTGGTCTTAGACTTAACTGATAGGTGTCTTCCTGGCAGACTGGAACAGAATTCCCCTTACAATATTTCAGAATTTAATTAAATATTTTATGTGGAATACAGGGTAAGGTCCATACAGTTATTTGGTCTACCCCCTGTAGTTTTACTTAACGTAAAAAGAAATGATATATGTTTATTTATAATTACACACTGTATAACATTCTATGTAAGTGTTCGCTGCTGTGGATATTAAAGTGTTACTCGTTCTGACCATCTATTGTGCATTCTGGATGGTTTAACAGGTTTAACACAAAATGTTGAAATTAGAGGGCAGGCTTTTGGGATTGACAATAAAACGAAGGCACTGATATTCTCAGGTAATTCGATGCTATAATTAAGGAACAGAAGTACAATGACTGTCAGGAATAAAATGCTGACAAGACAACAATCGTCAGAAAAGAGATTCTCGATAAAAACCTGCATCTGTAGAGAAGAAAAAGCTATGCTTTAACAGTGTTGAAAGGCAACTGAGTTAGGAGAGAATGCAGCTGGGGATGTTATATATAAGCCATTGCATTTCACTTATTTAGCTCTATAAAGAAGTCACAAGTCTTCTACTTGATGTTTCAACCAGTCTATATGGTTCTGCTATAAATGCGCATAAAGTACCAGTATTAGCAGTAAAATAAAACATCTTATTTGGCTAGGCATGGAAGTTACTCAAATACAGACCTTCATTGTTTAAAAAAAAAACCCAATCAATGGCATTTTCTTTCAAAATTTAGATAATAAATATTAATGAAATGCCCCAGGCAAACATACCTTCTACATGGCTTTTATAATAGTTTTAAGGCACATTAAATATACAGACATGTTTAAGGCACTTGGGGTATTTTTTATTTTTTAATGTTAATGTCCTTCTACCTGCTGTCAGCGCAAGTGTCACAGAGGTTATTATGAAAGTGACTAACAAATCTAGTCAGCGCTAGATGGTTAAAGAGCTAGTTGATTTGCCATCTCTCAAAGCGTTGCTGTCCTGCTATATGAAGTACACACTTGCAGTGAACCAGATAGCACATCATTAGTGATGCTCCGGGTGTTTGGCTTCTGTTTAACGATACTGCATCCCACAGCACAACACTTCTGAAGAGATGTAAGCAATTGCTAAGGATTGTTGTAATGCTATAGGTAGTCTACAATTCCCAGCACCCCATTCAGGTACTGTAGTGGCATCTAGCTCCTATGTATATGGTTCTCTGTTCTCCTAGGTTCTCCCTTCCCATGTGGTTTCTCACTAAATGATTTGGAGAGCAGTGGTAACAGTCACAGAGATGGGCACCAGGGATTCTTAAAATATAAAAGGAACAATATGCTACAAGCAAATAGCAGTGCATCAGTATTACTCATTCTGGTTCTCAAAAAGGTAATATCAAGTGAGTATAGTACAATTATACTCCTACAGCTGATTCTTGCAGACTGTCAGAACTGGTTCCATGTATCACAGAATAGTTGGAGGCTGTTGCATTCCTAACTGAGAAGTGGCTGTCCCTATTACTCCTGGAGCATACCCCTCTTTCACTCCTGGTAGGACTTTTGGTTGGATCAGTCTACATTGAAGCTAGGTTGTCACTAGCTAATCATTATGGGCAGTTTCTTCACCTTTATTATTTTGGATCAGGTTTTTCAGGATTGCACACCATTCAGGATTGCTGATCTGAAATTATTATTTCATAGTATTTGAGAGAGATTAGCAGTCTGGTGATATCATTCCTTAAGGACAGTCCTTTTATTGGCTGGAGAAGCCCCGGTGACATGGGGTCTAGCCTATAATACTTAAAGGAAAAAGGGAGAAGACGGAGCTGAATCACTAATCACTGACATTAGTTTCACTAAGCGATGTCGCTAGGTTTCCATGAGAACCGGGGCAATGGTTTACAGTCAGATCTACAGTACATACACAAAATAGAACAGCCTTTCTAGCCCTTTACTATGTGTAGTACTCTCTGGGGGTCATTCCGGTAGCTCCGAATTTTCTGTCCCGAATTCACTTATAGCGAACTCCCATTATAAAGTCGCGACCGCGACAATTTTTTTAGTCGCAGTCGCGATTTTATAATGGGAATTCGCTATCAGTGAATTCGGGACAGAAAATTCGGAGCTACTGGAATGACCCCCTCTGGCTGTGCCTCTACATTCTGCATATGGACAGAGAAGTCTGGGCAATGGGCATTCGACCTGAGACATACGCCCATTCAGGCGTATTATACACATCTGCCATGTCCCTGGTGTCATTGTGAAATTAAGTAAATAAGATTTTATAAGTCTACTCTATTTGTATATGTGTGAGCATTTCACTGAGGTCAGATTAATGTGTTAATATTATGTCAGGAACTTGTACCGCATACTTTAATTTATAGTCTGATCAAGTATCTAATTCAGAATTGTAAATGAAAGGCATGTTACTACTAATGACAAATGTGTTACATATAATTACAACAGAAAACAATAATTATTGCAGGTGTTTTTTTGTTTCATGCATTGTAGTGTAAATGTAATCTGTCAGTGATGGGGGTGTGTGTTTAAAATGAATTCTAATGCATAACTCTATTCCACTTTCATTACATTGATTTGAATCTTTACATTGCAACATCTACAAATGAAATCAAATCTGTTTTACCAAATGTTCCTAAATTATCAGGGGCTTAGACCCCTTGGGACTCTCTAGTCGATGCTGGTGCTTTACAGCTCTAGTGGAGCTGGGACAGTTGGGTAATGATGTCATGAAACCAGGTCATGGACCCTGTACTAGAATTGGAACTGGACACCCCTCCTTCAAGCTAAAACACATCATCTCTAATTACCAACAGTTAATTTCTTACACTTTCTCTATTCCCTCCTGTAAATGAGATTGTTATCTAACCCCCGCATGACACTATTTTTTTACTTGATTCTGCATTGTTGATTTCTGCCTAGAGCTCTCCAGAGGGGACAACACCTCCTGTAGTTAACCCTGGCTAAATATCTTTTATAAAATTAGTATAGTGCACATTTTAACAGTCTGAAACATTAGTAGAAACATAGTTTGGAAGTCAGATGAATGGGCAAGCAATTAATTTCCAAATGATGACCTTCAGAGAAAGGTTAAACGTCACGAAACCCATACAGACCTGCTGTCATCAAAAGTGATTAAACAATTGTGCATTGTAAATAATGTGGTACTGTATATTTCTGAATATTCTGTATGAAGGATGTCACGGGGTTACTGGCTAAAGTCTGAATTCTCCCATAAAGGTGTGAATTCTCCACTTCCCTTCAGCAAACTCTGCGATGTGGCGAATTTGCCAGCTAACAATGGTCGCACACTACACAATAGACGGCTACTGATGCAGTTGTGACTTTACTATGGGAATATTGTCGCTTTTCTCATTCCTAGATAACTCATCCGGTGTTTTGTTTATTTTAACAGCTAGGATCATATTGTGGCAGCTGAAGGAATATTGGGACTTGTAATTTAGTCATATCTGGTCAACCAGTGAATAACCATGCCTCCTCTGTCTTACACAGACTGTGCAGCGTTCTCCTAGTGATCTAGGTAAATACAAAAGAAAAGTTTGAGGACATGTGGGAACCCCTCAAGGATGTTCTAAGCTAAGGAAACTATGAGGTTTTAAAACTTGAAAGTACCACAACCTGTACAACCTATTTCAGATTTTATACCAATACTGGAATAGGATTACATGTGTAGATTATTAGTACTTGCTGTGCTATGGACGCCCAAAATCAATGCTTAAAGATATTCTGATTTTTATTTATTTTTATACATAAAGGGCAACAAACATAAGGGTTTGATTGGCATCTGTAGTGATGACATTTTTTAATGTATTATTGACTATACTGTTTCACATGATTCATAAACTGGAATTTATCTCAATTAATCTTTACTTCCTTGCATCAGAGTGTCTTTCTTTAATATGGCGGCAGCAAACAAGAGAACACGAGCCATTTTATAGGCAGAGCTCCATCTGAAACCTATTGTTCAGCATTTAAGTTAAATCTGCAGTGCCTACACATGCAAGCAACATAGGCAACCTTTTTGAATAAACAATGTCTCCTTAACCAAAACTCACAAGATTTAAAACCCTAATCAGTATCTGGTGGAATAGCCAGACACAAGCTGGACTTTCATATAAAAGGTAAAAAAATCTTTTGTCTGGATTACAGTGATTGCTTTTCTCACTATGGGCCTCATTGACTAAAGCATGAATTCACCTGTCGAATTCACCTCACTAAAATATGAGTCGCATCGCCAAAATAGTCTTGTCGAACAAGCAATCACTGTCGGATGCGCTGTGTGGTGTAGTCAGTCAGATAGAGCCCTGCCATCAGTCCCCCTAATTTGCCAGTCTAAAGTGGTGAAATCAAACAGGTGAATTCAGAGCAGTTTACCTAGTCGCATTCGCGCCTTCAACACACTCCTCCGCTTAGTCAATGGTAGAAGTACCTGTTCATGCACACGCAAAGTCATGTGAAGTGCTCCATATCGTAGTCACCCGAACTGGTCACATATTTGCCACATCTCAGAGTTTGCTCTATAAGCGAACATGGGGAAGTAGCGAGAAGATGCGAATTCAGAGCTATACGCGACTATTCGGCCTTTAGCAGTGGCATAGCATGGGGGGGCAGGGGGGGCGGTGC
>JAKJJM010049973.1:0-10010 GCA_021901965.1 Pipa carvalhoi | reverse complement strand
CCACTGACATAACGGTGTCTCAGGAAGGTCAAAATGAATAGTTAATAAAGTATGATCAGCAGTTACAATAGATACAGCTAATGGTGTACGCTGTCAGTAGCAATGGCGAGATGATACTGGGCATGAGAGAACAAATCCATATAAAAATAAAGTCAATGTTTCAGCCCTTTCTTTAACCAATTCCTTGTGCTGGGTTAACTACACCTTTAGGAATAAAAAAAGTGGATGACAGTTTAAAGTTTCTGATTGGTTGTTTGGAATTAACAAGCTCGTCAATCAATTCCTTAACCTAAGATTCCAAACTGAACTGCTGAAGAGGAAGAAGCTGAGAGAGGGAAGGAGCTTCATTACCAAACTGGCCCTAATTTGTGCAGGATGAAAATATGTAAATAATTTATACTTCAAAAAGTGTTTATTTAGCTTTTATTTAACAATGCCAAAAAGACAGGCAAATAACTTTTGGTCACTAAACTGTTCCTTTAAGCTCTTAATCCTCCCTGCGCTTTATGAGGAGTAAATATCGACATTTGGTTTTTGTAACCCAGCAGAACTACATCCACTATTTGTTTAATGTAGTGCTGTGCAACTTCCTTTCTATAAGAGGTGATTATAAGTTTTGATCTTTTATAAGTGGGAAATGAGCTCACAACCTTTGGACATAGTCTCCCCTTGTAAGTCTTTATTTTTCTGAGTTAGGGAAAGTGATTGGTAAGTCAGGCTAAATATTAATTTTGGATCTTTGAAGTATTTTTCAGATATTAAATTAGACACTAAGGGGGTTATTGGCGAAAGTGAGAATTCAACTACTGAATTCTCAAACAGTGGACTCCCATAGCAAATCTGCAAACGTGACAATTTTAAAAAGTCACGACTGCGACAATATTCCCATAATAAAGTCACGACTGCGTCAGTATAAGTCTACGCAACTATCTTTAGCTGGAGAATTCATACTTTTACATAACAATTCAAACTTCACCCAATAACCTTCTCACACTGAATTATGAACATCACTGACTCACAGGCTGTGAGCTAAAGTTAGCAGGTAGCCTAGCCTGACATCAGAATTATGCCTATGCTCTATATATGATGGCAAAAGATGAAGCGAAAATATTCAGCTAACTATCTCATGTAAAATCTGCAACTCTATAAACATTAAGGAATATCATAGCAAATGAAAATAAAAAACTTTTCTCCTCAGGCAGACTGAAGCATGCTGGGCCCACCAGAGAAACTAAGCCCAAGTGCCCACTGGCAAACAGGAGGTACAGTGAAAGGGTACAGTAATCTGTGTATTGTACTAATAAAGTTAGTGTGCAGGGAGCAATGTACAGTACCAGTGAGGTTAGAGCACAAGGAGCAATGTACAGTACCAGTGAGGTTAGAGCGCAAGGAGCAGTAAACAGTGCCCACCCTAATTAAGTCCCCCCACACACATAGTCCATATACTTTTTATTCCCTTCTCCCTCCTCACAATCTTTGTTACACACATACACACACAGATATGCACACCCACACATATATTCATATGCAGACAAACACACATATAACACACATATTTGATTGCCCTAAACGTTATAAAAACAGCACTTCAGGTACAAAAAAACAAACAAACAAATAAATAAACAAACAGTGCAGTACCATTTAAGAACATGTCAGAAATTCAATAGCGTAATTATGTATACAAAAAAAGAATAATTTTAAGCAACTGTTGGTGTTGCATTAAGTACTTTTCATCTCTTTTGCTCCTTTGACATTTCTGGTGTCTGAACAGTGACAAAGATACACTGAGATCTGACTTAACTTTTCTGACCCCCACTACAACCCAGCTTTTCATCTTACATGTATACATTTTTAAAGGGATGATGTGGGCATATGGAAGATACCAAGATTTAAAGCACCTATCAGTACCTCTGCAGCTAATCAGACTTTGCAAATTACAATCTTACATTTCTGCAGCAGTAAACTACAATTTTTACCCAACCACCCTTTCATTTTCATGAATTTCCCAATTTACAGACTGCATATATAATGAAAATTTATTCTATTTTCATCCATGTAACCCCCTGATAAACAACCCACTGCAGTTGAGCTAACAACCGTATCTGAATCATTCCAGCACTGGAATTGTACTCGCAGTAATCAAAGTACAAAGTTTATTTTGTGGGACTTTATTAGCTTATGAACTACAAATCCCAGAACCCCTCACACTTTATGGACTCGACATGTTATAGTTAAGAGAAATGAATATAGAAACCCCAAGTTATTCTATGAAGTGCTCCCTTACCTTTGGGATAGATATGTGCTCCATTTTTTTTTTTTTTTTAATATGAGGCGCTGTTTCTCATAGCCTCGATTTCAAGTTTCTACCAGCCATTTTACTGAGACCCTTTTGGCTGTCACATGACCTTCTGCGTAGAAGACTATAAATCTCGCGGGATCATATTTGTTGCTTACATTTACTAGGATCGGGTCGTTGTGATTGTGGTTTGTAGTCACGCTAGCAGGCAGAGTAGTTCTTACTACAAATCTTAGGACGTTGCATCTATTTAATTTGGATAAAAATAATTTACTCACTTAAAATGAAACTGCTGTAAAGGCTTTATGTCTATTTGCTTCTCCGCGTCTAAAGGATAAATTCTTTTGCAAATAGAGCACAGACGTGTGATGAAAAACAGAAGTGATCTTTAAATATGTGATCTAATAATATAATAAAAAAGTTCCAAGGAGGTAGCTGGAATACACTACCTTATTTCCTTCCATTCCTCAGATGATAGCTGTACTGAATAGATTTATATAAAAACAACACATTGTGCCCTATTGGTCACTTTCCAATCAATAAGTCCATTTTCTTGTTTCCAGTTACCATGTTGATTATATTCTTAAGGTAACTGCCATATTGCAAAGTATAGAAGGATTCTAACGTTCCTATTTCACCTCTAAATCATTGTATTGTATTGAATCTGTCTATATAAAGCAAAGATAATTATTATAGAGCAGGTTTACAAATATCTTTGCACACATTTACATCTACATTTAGGGCCTTATGACTAAAGACCGAATAGTTGTGTAAAGCTCTGAATTTACATGTATTCACCACTTCCCCATGTTCGCTTATTGACCAAACTGTGATGTGGCGAATGCATGATCAATTCAGGTAACTACAATAATTGTGATCTTACAGAGCACTTCTCATCACTGCGTGTGCATGCACACATACTTATACTATTGAAAAAGTGGTGGTGTGTCGAAGGTGGGAATGTGGCTATTTTATTGCTCCAAATTCACCCATTTGGCTTCGCCACATCAGAGTGGCAAATGGGGGAGCTGATGGCAGGGCTCCAAATTCTACTTTTATCTGACTCACTGACAAACAACGCATTTGACAGCGATTGCCTCTATCTACTTGTTCGATGAATATATTCGTCACTTAGTCAATAATGAGAAGTGAATTTAAGAAAATTTTGGAGATGTGACTCAAATTGTAGCGAGGTGAATTTGACAGATGAATTCACCCTTTAGTCAATCAACCTCTAAGGTGCTACTGTTTCTAATGTTATGATCCATGTTGTATAGCTGTCCTTTGTGATAGGAACCTGTTCCAACACTATCCACTGTGATTCTGTAATAAAATGTTTATAAAAAGTCTCTGCTAACTGATGCAGGTATATTCCTTTGTTACTCCAATGCTCAGAAAGGGCCTTATTCATTAAAGTGAGAATTCCACTGTGAAATGAAATTCTCTTTACTTTGTGTCACTATACTCTCAAAGTTGTGAATTTGCAAGACAGTATGCCTTATCAAATTCAGTACTTCAGCAGACTCTGACACTTGATGAATAGGTGAATTACCTGTGCACATACATGCAAAGTGATGTGAAGAGCTCTGTAAGTCTGTGATTATCATAAGCATCCAAATAGGTCACAAATTTGCCACATTGCAGAGTTTTCTGAATATGCAAAAGGTTGGGAAGTGGTGAATGAATGTAAATTAGGACCTTTTCATGCCTGTTTGATCTTTAATGAATAAGCCTGTTTGTTTCATCATCATTTGTCTGCTGGTCTAATCTACAAAACCATGTGCCACACTAGAGAGGAAGTGGGGGATTAAAGAGGTAAACAAGTGGTTCAAGAAATGGTGTAGGAAAGAGGGGTTTGGGTTTTTGAAGAACTATGCCAATTCATCTGTTGGCTACAGGTTCTTTAGTAGGCAGGAAAATACAGGCCTCTGTTGTGGTTAAAATGTTTGAAGACTTTGTATGATGATGTTCTGGAGTACCTCAATTACCTCAATGGAATTAAATATATGACTCCAGATCATAGGTTTAAGAGGTATGCATATCAAATGTTGATGATAAATTATGATACCTCATTTTTAGGCCATTGTAATAAGTTTTGCAGCTTACAAGCTAAAATTTCTACACTCTATCAAAGTACATTTTTATCCATGCTTCTCTTCTAAATCTGGCAAGTATACTAGATTTTGAATGCCTCCATCACAAGTCCTTGTAGAAAAAGATGAGGAAACTGTAGTTGATAAAATTCTGGATTCTTAAATTTGAAGAGGCAGACTACAGTGCTTAATTCATTAAAAGGTGTTCATTCTTGAGCATTACTTCAAAGAGCAAGCAGCTCATATCTATGCAGAATATTTTGTCAAGAGTTTTCATTGATGATGTCCCAAGAAGCCAGTGTTTTTGGGGGTTTATTTCAAGAACTTACTTTTTGCAGGATTAATCTCAGTGGGGATGTCCTGCTGAAAGCTTTGTAACCACGTTTTTAAAAATTTGGTGCCTCCCTCAGTTTGAAAAAGTGTTCTGATATAAGTGTTAGGCTTTCTTGAGTTCTGAAAATATCTAATGTTTAATCTCTCTCCCAGGAATCTGAATTCTGAAAATGAACCCTTTTGACTACAAGAATGTTACTCACACTTGTTCCATTCTGGTTCCTCAGTGTGGAGTTCCATCGCAATTGCCATCTTCCCTGTTGCAAACGGGTCGCAGGAGGCACAGAGATTTTGTGCCTAATTCCTCTTGTAGGAGTGGCCTGACTCAGCCATTGTTTGCCATTTGACCTCTCTTCTGTCTGTCTGTCTCACTCATCACCATCTGTGGACAGCTAACTCTAGGGGTCTCGACCTGGACATAGCACTACAGCCAAACCCTAATCTCCTTGCGGGGGCTTTAGGTGAAGACCTGATGTGTCTTAGACTCAGTGCCTTGGGCTTAGCTAGAGTCAAGTCTACTGTGGTACCAGATCCCTTCTGCCTCCTCCTTCTCCTCCTATTTGATCTTAGATGAGAATCTGACAGTAGTTGTGTCTGCTCAAATGGTGATTGCCTCCAGAATCCTGCTGCAGCAAAGCTACTTTACTAAAACTCAACACCCTCAAGACATGCTGTCACTCTGGTGCTGTGGAGCATTTCCATAGTAGGGCTGCCTGTCTCCTCCAGCGGAGTCTTTTCGGGCTTAATAAATGCAGTCCCATATTATGGAAATCGGTGTTTCTCGTTTTCCGTAATATGGAAATCGGGTACTTGTACCGATCCTTAGCCATTGATTAAAATGGTTACAGATTTTTTCAGTACAAGTGCCCGATTTCCAGATTATGGAAATCGAAAAATACCGATTTCCATAATCTGGAAATCGGGACTGCCATAAAGTCGGAAAGACCGGTACCGGTCTTTCCGACTTTATTAAATACCGCCCCTAGTCTCTTACAAAACCATACCATCTTAAAAATGACACTGTGGATTTAAAGAGATAGATAACGTGTAACAAATGGAAAGATATGGTGTACACCAATAGATTATCCAAAGCAATCCCATGCAAAGCCAGCAGCATTGAGGTATGTCATATATTTATAAGGTTATGACAAATTTGTTTCACCCAGAAGTTTCTGCTTGATTTAGACTGGTGAAAACCAATTATACCCTATGGAGTTGGTCTGGTCATTTTTCCACATTTGGATGATTTTTCATGTTGAAAAATACATTCCATGTTGGTATGCAGTAGAAAGGTAACCACACTGAAAACAGTGCAATAATAGATATTTATCATTATCTCTCTTCACCGAGATCAACAATTTTATCTGTCCTTTCTAAATCAGCAGAATTGAAAAGTTCAGAGAACAGAGAAATAGCTTTGAAAATCAATGAAAAACTGAAACAAATCAAAAAGGTTAACATCACCTTTATAACTTTCTAAAAAATACTGATTTGACTTGATATGAAACCATAACAATTAAAATAAAACAGCCATGGCAATAAGTTAATGCTAATTTCCCTTTCTAACCCCAATTAGCTCTATTTTTACAAGTATGAAGAAAAGGGTGAAAAATTATTTAAATTGGATCAGGCTAGTAAAATACAAGGAAGGATTAAATCCATTTAGTAATATTTCTACAAAATACATAGGCACTGGTTTGTTTGGGTTTTGTTGGATTGTCAAAAGCAGATTGCATGCTCTGTGGGACAGTGAAAGGAAATACAATGAAACTGTTCACACTAGGGGGATGTTAAACATTGCAGAGGCGGGAGGATCTGTTGCATGTGTTGTGGCTTCAACAATTTTCCAAAGCTGCCTGTCTCCAATACACCTCATTCCTGCTCTGTTATTGCTTCTGCTTGGACAGCTCTTGCCTGTGAGAGTTTAGCACTTCATTATGACTCAGTTTCCCAGAGGACTGTCTCAGGTGTAGCTAGTTTTCAGTGCTGAGCTCAGCTTTGTCAGATACTATGTTTGATCCATTAAGGCCTCTTAGGGACCACTGAGAGTTCAGATTCTGTGTTTGCAGGAAGAATTTAACCCATATTTCTTTTAAACCTTGCCGTTAGCAAGAAGTGTGTAAGCTTTCAGCCATTACTGATCTAAAACTTCCAGGTTCCTTTACTGTTAGTTGTATTTCAACAACCTCTGAAGGGACACCTCTTTAGCTGTTCTGTACTATGATTTGCATCTACACAGCATTGCAAGACTTTACAGCTAATTCAGCTGACATGGCACAACGTGCAAAATGTGCAATTTTTTCTTACTAGCCGGCATGTCTTTTTTTCATTTACATAATGTAGTTATATAGTTAATAAGGGCAAAAAAAAGACTCCGGTCCAACCTCTATAATAGATAAATAAGATAAACATGGAAATTACCATTGTTCTATTCTCACATTTATATCCATTTCTATTGTGCAAGCAATGGTACTGTAATTCAGCTATTCCATATCTTACTTTATTTGCCCACCTTTGAACCCCCTCTAAAGCTCAGCTGCATCTTTCTTGTGCACTGGTGCCCATAACTGCATACAATATTCCATATGAGGTCTGACAAGTGATTATTTTAAAGTTGTAGAACTGTTTTTTCATCATGCATCTATGCCACTTTTAATGCACCCCGTGATTCTATTCGCTTTGGCAGCTGCTTGACATTGGTTGCTGTAGTTATGTTTAGTGTCAAAACATGCCCTTTTCTATGGCTGTTTTACCCAGTGTTCCCATTTAGTAAATAATTGTGTAATTTATTTATCCTCGGAAGAAAACAAGCTGTTCAACTGTCTATTTTAGTGGAATTTCCCTATTTATTGCATATTGAAAAACACATTACTTGGGGATATATTTACTAAAACTGTATAACATTTCCCTGCTTGATTCATATCAGCGATATCGATACCACTGATAATGAAATTTAGTAAGAACTTTCCAACTTTTTACAACTTTAACACGCATTTGCCTGGTTGAGAATGGCAAAAACCAATTATTGCCTATGGAGATGTGGTAGTAAAAGTTTTCTAAGTCCCCGGACAGAAAAATTAGCGCTATCAATAAATATTGATGTGGTAATACTATACTGATATCTATTTTTATTGGTAATGATACTTTTTTTACCATTTCATAAATTAGGAGAAATTGAAAATGTAGTGGGAAAAAAAAACAGCAAAAAAAGGGCTAAAAACATAAAGGAGATGTTGTACAACAATGATATGCCTTAAAAGTTTACAAATCAAGTGCTGCATTTGAACAACTTAAAGGGTAAGTACAATTTGTATACAATAGTCATGATACCAATAAAAAAATAAATATTTAAAACCTTTATTCAGTGTAATGTCCATTAATGCTTGCAAGTCCATGTTAATTTATTTATCCTTAATAGTAAAGTGCATCAAGCTACAAATACATTTATAATACATACATTACCAAACCTGCAATAAATATTATTCCCTGACAGCATGGGTTTGATTCCATATCAGCATGTGCTTATGAGGAATCGATCCTGCCAAATAAATTTAATTAGCTTCTATGAGGAGGTCAGTTATAGACTGGACCGGGGGCAGCCGCTGGATGTCATATACCTTGATTTTTCCAAAGCATTTCATACTGTGCCACATAAAAGGCTGGTACATAAACTGAGTATGCTTGGACTGGGGGAAAATGTGTGTAATTGGGTTAATAACTGGCTCAGTGGTAGGAAACAGAGGCTGGTTATTAATGCTACATACTCACACTAGGTTACTGTTAATAGTGGGGTACCCCAGGGGTCAGTTTTGGGCCCTCTTCTCTCCAATATATTTATAAATGACCTGGCTGAGGGATTGCATCGTAAAATCTCAATTTTTGCAGATGATACTAAACTCTGTAAAAGTAGTTAATAAAAAGGAGTATATTATTTTATTACAGATGGATCTAGATACATTGCAGATTTGGGCAGGAAAGTGACAAATGAGATTTAACACTGATAAATGTAAGGTTTTGCATATGGGAAGGGAAAATGCATGTCTAGATTATTTTCTAAATGGGAAAGCACTGGGTAAAATAGACATGGAAAAGTATTTAGGAATTTTAGTTGACAACAAACTTTAACTGTAGTAACCAGTGCCAAGCAGCAGTTACCAAAGAAAATAGGATCATGGGGTGCATCAAGAGAGGCATAGATGTGCATGATGAGAACATAATTATACCGCTTTACAAAGCGCTCGTCAGACCACACATGGAATACTGTGTGCAGTTTTGGGCACCAGTGCACAAGAACAATGTGGTTGAGCTTGAGCAGGTTCAAAGGTGAACAAACAAACTCTGCAATAGAAAAAGGGAAATAGCATTTAGATGGGTATGGCAGTTATTACTGCATTGCACTGAAAAAAATGTTATCTATCTGATTTGTATTATTTTTGTTGCAGCCATCTTTTATCTGTTAAGTAAACAAATTCCTGCCTAGTCAAGTTGACTTTTATGGAACTTCAGATAATACATATTAACAAAGTACCCCAGAATGCCCTATTTGGATGCAACTAATTGAGAGAAAGAGAGAGAGAGAGAGATAACACAAACCAATAAAATGCAGTGATTGTACTTCTACAATGACATTTTAACTGCATAAGTATTATAGCCATCCCAATCCAAATAGCAATTATTATATTTTTAGTAGAATTAGAATGCAGATTTACAATCAAAACCCACCATGCACCCCTTGAATTCTTGCTGCCTGTGAGTGACTTATGTTTTTCTACAAAAAACTTGTTTTTTTGTTTTGAATATACATAATAAATATATTTGTTTCCTACCTTAAATTCCTACCATTTAAGTAATTCTGCATATATTTGAAAACAAAGAAGGTGGCAATTAACAGGAATTACTGCTTGTTTTAAGTTGCGTCATGTCATTTGAAGATTTTTTTTTTTTTTTTTTACTATTTTTAATGCAAAAAAGTGACAACAAGTATCAGTATGACAGACTGATAAATGCCCTCAAATATAAGAATCTGTGCCAGACAGTGACTGAAACTAGAAGATGGCGGTCCCTGGCCCGTAGAGATTACAATTCTACGTATAAATATTGTTTAACAAATGGTTGACAAAAGTAAACTGTATGTTTTGCGAGTGGTTTAAATTGTGATTAAATAGCTAAAATTATAGGGTATCCTGCTAGCCATGTCAGAGATTTATGTGTCTTGGGAATTGTATATATATATATATATATATATATATATATATATATATATATATATATATATATATATATATATA
>JAKJJM010049880.1:0-10927 GCA_021901965.1 Pipa carvalhoi | reverse complement strand
CCCCCCCCCACACCCCCCCCCCCCACTTCATACCCTTTGAGGGGAGGGGGGCGCGCTATTTTGGTGACCTCCCCCCCCCGTCCCCACCTACCTCTTCCGTGACCAGTCTGTCTCTGTGTAGCGTTCAGTGCTCCTCTCTTCCTTCCCTGGTCCCCAGCAATGATGTAACTTCTTGTGAACGCTACACAGAGACAGACTGGCCACAGAAGAGGTAGGTGGGGACAGGGAGAAGGAGGGGGGTCACCAAGATAGCGCCCCCCTCCCTTTCCCCATCCATGCCAACCTCTTTTATAGCGCATAGTGCTATGGCGATCCTTTCTCCAGCGCTGCCTTTAACAGCAGCGCTGGGGAGAGGATCACTAAGTGCTGTAAATGAAATGCTTAGCGGACCGGGCCAGAGAAGGCCGCGGACTGCAGGTTGCCCACGGCTGCAGTATAATTATATTACCAGATCAATAATGATTAGGAAATCTAGTCGCTTCCATCCCATATGGAGACTGACGAATTGTCACTTCTCTTAAAAATGTTTTCTTATCTGCCCATGTCCTCCACATATGAATATCTTTGGTGGGAAATCACCATGGATAAACACCAATGTCACCTTATCCTACTTATCCTATAAATCTTTTGCACAGTCTGATTAAATTATTGTAGTAATTCTAGTCTTTTATAAGAAATAAAATGTTAGCTTGCTTTCTTGTAAACTACATTTGAAATGTAACTGTACCTTTAAAGGACTGCTCACCTGCCCCATTTTCCAGTACCACTTTCCATTTGGTCATGTGAAGGAGGAGTAGCTAAAGCCCTCCAGCAACAAATGGCAATAAAAATCTGGTTATGTTTTTCGTTACTCAGTTACTAGATGTGAGTTATGTTTTCCCTGTTCATTTGCACAAAACATTCTGTGCTTCAAAACCGAAATCGTGTTGCAAATTTATTTCATTAATAAAGTAAGTATCTTTTTATAAACATTCATTTTTATAAATCGAGATCACCCCCTCCAACAAACTTGTTTCTGCTAACTAACGTCTGACTCCCCGGCTCCATTCTCTGTTATTCAATCCTTACACAGTATTGTTTTTAAGAAAATTCAGCAAAGAAATGACAGGTAATAAATTGTACATGTCAGGCGATTGATTGTGTATCTCGTCAACAAAAGCAGCTGATATCTGTAGCGAAGAATATCCAACCTGAACTTAATATTAACGGTCATTTTATGCAGTTCCTTCTCAAAATGGTAAAGCAACTATTTAAAAAAAAAAACAAAAAAACTGCTTAATTAATGGAGTGATCATTACATTGCTAAGAATAATTCCAATTGTGTGGAGACTGAGATTATTCAAATATTCTGAACAATTGCACAGTGTATGGCACAATTTAGTGAGTAATTCAGTGGTCATGTATATCCATTCTAGCAATATCGATTCTTTTCTCATCGAGCATTATAATAATAAGACAGCTCAAGAATGAGTTTCTGGTCCGTTTACCAAGCTTTTTTTTTTTTTTTCTTTTTAGAAATTATTTTAAAATGCTTATTCATTCAACAAATGTCCGTACATTTGTTTTTCCATGCTGAGCAACCAAACCTAATCTTGAGATATCAGTTTGAATGTATAATGTATAAACTTATTTATAAAGCACCACAAATTTACGCAACGCTGTACAATTCAGCAATACAAATATAATACAGACAGGGGAAAAGTGCATTACACAATACAAGTATAATAATATCACAAGGATACTTCACTTTAAGTGCCGGGTTGTGGTTGACACAAGAGGTTGGAGGTCCCTGCCCCGTAGAGCTTGCAGTCTATATGGAAGGAAGAATTACATACACAGATAGAAGGGTAATAAGAGCCGTAACAATGTGGTTAATAATTGTGGCCAATAATGATTGATTACAGGCGACTTATGTTATCCACATGAGCAGACGTCCAAATGATTTCTTTCAGAATAATTATGCTAAATGTATTTGTATGTTAATGTAATCTATAATAGATGCAGGTGTTTACATTTTTTTTTTTTTTAAGCAAGGAGAGTGGTTGTCACTTTTTCAGGATCCAGATTTGTGTTTTTCAGACACTGATTTGCATATACTAAGTTAGCAATGGCCCATTATTGGACGGAGATGAAAGCTTTGATTTGTCAGTTGTTTCCCTCCATGCTGTTAATAAAGTAATGTAAATAAAATGAAAAAACAAAGTATTCTCTCTAGAGAAGTTGGAGTATGTTAATTATTGCAGTTTATGTTTTAGGGGGGAGACTTTGGGGGTTATTCTCTAAAGTGAGAATTTGACTGTCGAATTCCCAAACAGCAGATTCCCATAGCAAATCCATGACTGCGACAATTCTCCCATTATAAAGTTGCGACTGCTACAATTTTTAAACTTACCACTTTTGACAACATTTCTTTTGTAATATTCTCATTATAAAGCTGCGACTGCGACAGTAGCAGTATATTGCGACTGTCTTTAGGGGGCGAATTTGCACCTTTACATGACAATTCGGACTTTAGAGAATAAACCCCTTTATCTTGGAACAGTTCCTGCTGCTTTGTATTTCTATATGCGTGTTTTCGGGGGTAGAATTTAAAAAGAATAGGAATGTCAATAAATTTGTTTCAAAAGATTCTAAATTGTGTCTATAAAGTAAGATATTTATCCTTAAAAACTGGGCTTTTGAACTTCCTGAATGTATGTTATAAAGCACCAAGTACAAAAAGTGGGACTGGGTGAGATTTGTTTAACAACATGGCTGCTATCAGTTAAGGATAAAAACAGTCCGCTATTAAAATCATTCAGCTTGAAAGATTACTTTTTTTTTATACAAGTGCTCTATTTGAATAAGTCATGCCAATCCAAATGGAAATTTTTATTTTTTTGGCTGTTACTGCATCCATATTTAATCTGTTAAGTAAGCAAAGATAAAGTGTGTGTGTGTGTGTATGTGTATGTGTATATGTATATATATATATATATATATATATATATATATATATATATATATATATGTGTGCCCCAGAAAGCCCAAGTTATATAAAATTCTTTCCTTATTTTTTATTTATTGGTGATGTTTTCATTTATACTTTTTTGATCTGTTGAACACCGCCTACTTTGTTAATGTTTATTAACAGACAAATTCTTTTCATTCACTGCTTACATTCCTTTGCTTCACGCAGTATAATTCGGCTTTTTATTATTACCTAAATTCATTCCAGTAACAAGAGACACTTATCGGGGAGCAAAGCTGAAATTTAAACCAGAACCATTTGTTTTAAAGGGGTTTATATCTTAGCATGTTTATGGCTAAGGTGAATTTTGGCTGCGTGCAAATGATCAAATCGCTCATTGTGAATGTGATTTACAGTCATCTCGCATACATACACCGCTGTGCATCATAGACTAACTGGATTTATATCTACAATTATATTGATTGGTTCTGACAGTCGCCAGCTTACATGGTAGACAAATTGCTTCATGGATATCAAGCTTTAGGCATCATGGGCACCACCAGAAACTTGTAATTCTGATCTGCATTATTTATCAATATGTACTGTTTTCAGGGCAGACTGTTTTTATTTTTATTGTACTGTCCGTTTAACCACAGTGCTGCGAAAGGAATGTTGCTACATTTGATAAAAGCCTAGGGCATAATGGGAAATGGTTATTCTTGCTTTTTATAGCCCTATTTACATTTTAACAGCCACATTCTCCTGCACTGAAAGCCTGATGGGTGTATGAATAACCCCTATATGAAAGGAATAGCATGTGAAAAAGTATAAGAAAAAGCTTTTGGCAAGCTTCGTTATAAATGTATTCTATGTACAATTTATTTTTTTAATGAAAGGCTTAGAGACATCTCGTTTGTTAGCAAATGTACGTATGTATATTTTTATTTATAAAGCTCCACAGGGTTACGCAGCTCTGTACAGTCCAATAATACAATTATAATACAAACAAGGGAAAAGTGCTTAACAAGGAACAAGTGAAGTAAATGACAAACCTATAATCAAGAAAATACTTCACTCTAAGTGCCAGGCCATGATTGAAACAAGAGGATGGAGGTCCCTGTCCCATAGAGCTTACAATCTAAATAGGAGGGAGACTTGCATAAACAGATAGGAGGGTAACAAGTGCACAAGCATGTTATGTTTTTTCTCATAATCACTTACTTTAAATTAAGGCAATGTTTAAATAATAATAATAATAATAATAATAATAATAATAATAATAATAATAATAAATTATTCTGCTTAAAAACAAACACCAAAAAGCTGAAAATGCCTCAAATGCATTAACAGTTACTATATATTCAATCTGTGCTTCCAAACATTCTCTATTGTGTATAGAAAGTAAGATATTTAGCTTTAAAAATTCTGTTTTAGGGACACTTCCTGTCTATATATGCTTTATAGAAGACAATGCGACTGGGTGAGGTCTATTTGATAAAATGGCTGCTACCAGTAAAGAAACGGACAGTGGGGAATTTTCATGTTTCTGGGCATAGGGATGAAAACTGATCATGCAGCAGTACAGTTAGTGCACTGCTGCAGAAACTGATCAGGTAAGTTTGAGTTTTGATTATAGTTCTCCTTTAACAAAGCCAGCCTGTCAAGTGGGAAGTAACAAACAATGCAAATTTTTGGATACGGTGAACTGTAATGATGGTGGTTTGCAGTGTAACTGAAGTACATGGACTTTTAGGAAGGGCCCGTTTTTTTTTTTTTTTAAATGTTGGGGACCCTTTGATTTCTAATGGAAGTCCTGATTGTACTTTAATGTAAAACTAATTGTAGAAAAAATGTATTCGTTTTATTTGTTTTGTGTGTGTTTGGGTTGTGTAAATGTCTGATGTGAGATTCCTTGCTGTGAGTTTGCCAGAATCCAGTTTTATACTTGGACCATAGTTTGATTCTAATGCACTCTCAGCAGAATCGATTGCATCTGACTTCTTTAGCACCTTCTGACATTTTAGGCCAATGTTACACTGTCTGTTTTGTACCTGAGCTGGTTAAATAATATCCATTGTTTTCTGTGGGATAATCCACACCAGTTATTTTGTTTTGCGTCATAGGCAATAATTAGTCTACTTAAAAACAGCTCTGCTACAAAACTGCCAGTGTGGCCCTGGCTTTAATCTCTGCTGTTTCAGGGGCCACCACAAGTGTTTGCTATGCAATTTGTAACTCTTGTCAGCCTGATACTCAGTTGTTTGGCCAGTGTCAGACTGACCTGCCAGCACACTGGGAAAATTCCTAATGGGCCCTGGTCCTGGCAGGTCAGAATTTCTCTCCTCTACTACCAACCTTGCACATGATGTCCTATTTTACGTGACATCAGCCAGCGATGGGGGGGCTTTCCGTGGGCCTCACTCAGGCCAGTTCGACACTGTATTTAGCAGACAGACAAGCACCCTCTTACACCACCTTTACCTTTCTTACTAGCTCCAGTCTGAAGGTGCAAACCTCAGTTACATTATTGGACATGTTAAAGAGAACCTCACAACTCCAAAGTTTCACTGAAGGAAATAGTTACTGGACCATCCTGTCTGTGCACTCTAGTGGACTACTTGGTAGTTTGCTTGTAGAGGAGTGGAACCTTCTCCCACACTCTCTGGTTACTGGGCATGTGAGTTTGCCCACTCAACTTCCCATCTTTCTAGTTATTATGAGTCAATAAGGCTTGTTTTTTTCATTAATAGATGTATATTAGGATTTTTTGTGTTTTTATGTGTATTTAATATATGCTGTCAGCACGATCATCCGCAGAAGATAAATTTAATGGGGGGTGGCACCACACGTGATTCATCGAGAGTAGTTCTAAACTCCTGATGTGCCCCTCTACCCTGACATATCTGCGTAATGGATCCCAACAATTTAAAAGTAATTGCATTTTTAAATAAAATGTAATGCTTTGTAAAAATCAAATATTTGGAAGCACAAATTGTTTGCACATATGGGGCATTTGCTTTTTATTTTTTGGCCTTTTAATCTTCTATAAACAAATAAAATAGTATTCGAAATGATTGTTTATATAAAATGCTTCTCCAAGCAGAAGCTATCCCAGTATTTTCAAATCTGTGCAAATGCTTTGAAATGCTAATGCTCATTCTATAATTCTGTACATGCTTCCACCAATGGTGCCTGCCTGGAGATGGGGGTCCAACTAAGCAACTGTACTGGAAGGCGGCGTATCCTTGTATTGTTTGGGCAAGGAATGCCATGTTGAATTTTTGAAATGGGACTTTGGTTGTCCTTGTATACATAGTTTACCTTAATTCACTGCTTTCAAAGGTCACTTATCTTATAGAGCAAAGTTCCTTCCGCTCATTCTCTCCCTGCTCGTAGTCTTAATCACATGCAATAGTCTTTTCACAACAGTATGGGATAGGGAATGGCAGGGATAGTGTTTACCATCCAGGAGTTCAGGGTCAGGAATGTTAAGACAGTGAATTGTGTATTGGAGAGCAGCAAAGGAACAATATAAACTATTCATAGGTTATCTGAGAACGTTAAATTGCTATTTTTATCCATTCTGTCATGCTGTTTTCTAACACAGTAGGAACAGAATTCACAGACTGTTAGATACTGCATATCCTCCCTATTGTTAGGCCTCACTTTGCATTCTATTTTGCGCTGTCCTTATGTGTCATAAGCAAAACTCACAACTCAAATGATTGGCATATTCATCACAGATTAGCTGTGGCATGTTACTTTGGGCTTCACAACACACGATCTATTCCAGTTCATTGCCAATACATGTTACTGAGATTTTATCATGGTAAGGTTGAAACCAAAGATCCTACATTTAGCACAAAAGAAAAATAACCTACAACATATATAATATTTCAAATTGGCTGCTAGAAAACATGTTCAGAAATTTGTCCATATTTTAGCACTTTTAAGCTGAAATAGGAAAGAAACCCCCAACAGACAATGTGCTTTTTCCGGTAGTAAATGTAAGATTTTTCATGGGGTATGCCCTCTTCCTTCTTACTTATAGCACTGCGTGCTCCATGGGGAGAAAACTGACTTTTGTCTCTGCCCTTTATAGGTCTATATAATAGTCCAATTTGTCTGTAATTATTCTTTAGCAAGATTTGACCATGATTGATTTAATCTGTGACCTTCTTTGTTGTTACTAAAGACAATAAGACAATGGTAGCACTGTTTACAATAACATTGTAGAACAAATTCTTAATCTGCAACTTTGTTTTATAAAAAAGATGATCGTGTGGTCCAATACGGTGTTTTTTCTGGGGTGGGGGGTGGTGGAAGTGGGATCGTTTCAGGGAAGAGTTTTTTGATTGTTGGAATCCGCTGCTCTAAATAAAACATTATAGCATTCCTTATATCCTTTACTATAATTGGGGGTTGTTTAAGACATTAAGAGCATACTGGAGAATTTTCTAATTGACCTCACCCAGAAATGTATTTTTTGTGCATATTTATATAGCAGTTTGTAGTGACGAAACATTCAATTTAGTCCTTGCTTCTGCAGAGTTTACAATTTAGTTTCCGCATACAATTGCACAGATACAGACGAGGGCCAAATTAATCAGGCTTTAATGAACTTAGTATGTTTTTGGATTGTGGGAGGAAACCAGACTACCTGAAGGAAACCCACAAGTACAGAGTATGCTAAAACTCGGTTCAGATAATGTCCAGGATTGGAATTGAACCCAAAGCAGCATTAACCACTGAGCCGCTACAATGACCCAAGATCTAGAAGACATTATCCTATAGGCTACCTTCTGCGGCCATATTTTAATGCGCTACAGCGCCATTTTATGCCAATGGGGGGCTACTGCAAGGTCTTGATTGAAATAAGCCTTAAAAGAGAACTAAAGTGCTTGCTAGACTAGGGTTGATTCTGCAGGTAAAGTGCTAATATACTTACCAATTCTGTTCCTTCTTCCAGCACTGCCTCCTGCTGCCTGGATTGTCGATCTACTTTTCTTATGCTTCCATTGTCACGATCCTCTTCTGTTTCATGCCGTGTCAGTACCACGGAACTATAGCATACTAATTGGATGTGCATTGCTTTCTATATACTCATGCCTCCTCTTCAACATCACCGATGTGGGCAAGTGCTGAATCAACATTAGGTCATAATAGTGCGGCTGTGCTTGCTCACATCGGCATTGTAGAAAAGGAGGTGGAAGTGAAAGGTAAGCTCAATAATCCAATAACATTAGTACTTCTGCATAGCAGCCAATCTGCTTTGGTAGAAGGAAACTGAATTTATTAAAGCCAACTTTCTGATTGTTTTATTTGTGTGCAAGGCTGGGTTCATGGTAGCGCTGCGCTTTAGGGAAAAAAAGCACGTCCTGAAAATAGGCCAGTAATGTATTGAGTGTTTTGGTTTTTTTTTTAAATAAAAAGTCCAGCGTTGCCTGCGCTAGTGTGAACCCGGCTTTAGTAGACCTCTGCGAACATTTTCCCCTGTTGATAAATGTGATTTTTCAGTGACCATAAAGAAAACCGTAATGCCACAGAGTAAAAATTGCTTATTTGGTTTGACCTGTATGTTAACCTTATTAAGTACTGTTAAAACAATTTTCTTTGAAACCAAAGACGTGACTTGGATTGCTTTGTGTTTTCTTATCAGCTTGTTTTTTTATAGATATATGTTGTAGACCATTATCTCTTAAATGCCCTCCACCCACTGCTATTGTTTTCAAATGAACTTTTGAATAAAAATGAGCTGGTATATATTTGTTAACTTGGGCCCTACAGCCCAATACTGTAAAAGTAATGTATTAATATATAAAAAAACAACAGATTTTCTGATAATTACGCAGTTGTTTACACTACTTGTTCTGAATGTATTAATTTGCTTAATTTTATTAGTTTTTGTGTTACTTTAGGGTAGTGCACTTTAAAGGGAAAGTATCAGAAATCCATCTGGGGGAGGTAGGGAGGCTGGCTGAGCTTATCGCACCATATTTAGCACAGACATCATGGATTCGCTGTCATCTGCTATGCAATAGCCATTTATGGGTAGCCCTTCATTATAAGCATTTTGATATAGATGTTAGAATTTAAAGGGACAATCTATCCAATCTACTGTATTTGTGGTTTAACAGTGTTTTGTGGCCCATCATATTTACACTTTCTTTGAGAATCACAGATTAGTCAATAAACTAGATTTGTAATATTTGCAAACCTATCTGCTGCGATGATCTACTGGTATTGCTGTGTGCATATACAACACACAGTTGTAGCCCATTCTGGCTTTATGGGGAAAACTGCATTTTTGTTTTCAAAATCCAGATTTCTGTTTTTGCTAGTAAATGTAACGAGCGGTGCTTCTATGCGAGCCGAGATTGCCCCAATAAATCAGGAAGTCAGGCCTTAGGGGGCGTGTCTATTGTAGTTGATTGGCATGTTGGGCACAAGATGGCAGCTCCCACAGCTTCAAACTGTGACAAGTTTACAGTGAGTATAAATTAACTGTCCTAATAATTTTTTCCCCCCAAACTGTTTCATTTATGTTATATAATCACTGACTGTAAAAATGTGAAAATCAGGAGCTGACAGGTCCACTTTAAATCACGATCTAGCAGGGATCTGATTGGAGGAGCTATAATGTCAGTCATCATTTAGCCCCACCAACCCAACTCTGGAAAGAAAAGTCGGGCTGACAGGGAAGACGACAGAAAGAAAAGCTGCATAAAGGTCCATTTTTTAAATATATGTATATTTAAAAAATAGTTTATTTCATTAGTAGAACCTAAATTAGTATTAGAGTTTTGAGGTGACAGTTGCACTTTTTAGGTCTTTGGGCGAAATTTATTAAGCCCGAAAAGACTCGAATGCTCGGATTCGAGTCTTTTCGGGCTTAAGTGTGGGAGATTCTCGCTGGAGATGATTTCACGAGATCCTCCCGCGGGAATTTCAATTTCCGTATTCTGGAAATCGGGCCTTTCGACCGAAAGGTAGCCATAAGTTCTACGGCTACTAAAAGTTTCGCTCGAAAGACCCGATTTCCAAAAATCTGAAATTGAAACTCTTGCAGGAGGATCTCGCGAGATCACGTCCCACGAGAATGTTGGAAAGACTGATAGTCTTTCCGACTTAAATAAATTTCGTTCTTTGAGTAATTACGTTTCTATATCAAACTAACCCTAATGCTTACGTGTTTATCAATGTGATACCATTAATTATGTCATATAGGATGTTATGTGCATCCAAACTCAGAGGGTTCCTGGTAAAAGTATTTGTAGCTCTGGCCATTGTTGTACTGTAAACTAAAAGTGACCTCTGCATATTCCTCTCAGAATGAGCTTGGCAATTTTCTCCCTATTATTTAATCTGTTTTCCTGTGGCATTCACTCTATAATAACCATCTCGCTAAGGAGGTTAATGAAAAGCCTTTGGGGCGGGGGAGCAAGAGTTGGAGATTTTTTTCTTGGAAAAGAAGTTGCTTTGAACTGGAAGGAAACCTGTTGATTCCAGCTCCGCATCAATTTAGTGAGAAGTGCTCTGAGTTGTGTGTGTCATGTGACTACATAATATCCCAGCATTCCACTGTTGTGAAGAAAGGCATGCTCGAATGGTTAACTAGGAGAGCTACTTAAATATGATTGCTTTCATATTTTTAAAGGAACGGAAAGCCAAAAACTTTTTTGCCTTTTTCTTTAATCTTGTCGTTATCTCCCTGTATAGAATTCTTGACTCAGAGAGCAGTTTATGTAACATTTCAAGATCTAAAAAAAATACTATGTTTTCTCTGTCTATGACACAGAACGCAGGGGGAGCAAAAACCAGTTACAGTATCTCCTAGATTAGAGGAAGGACAGGAATCTTTCTCTGTACCACATATTTTAAAGTGCACCTGTCAGCTTGAAACAACATTGTCGACACTGCAGGCTTGTCGGATAGAAAGGCTGTAGGAGGAGGTGCGGATTACTTGATTGACAAGTA
>JAKJJM010049852.1:0-10623 GCA_021901965.1 Pipa carvalhoi | reverse complement strand
GGGGGGGGGGGGGGGGGGGGGGGGGGGGGGGGGGGGGGCGAGTTTAAGTGAGGACAAACATCACAGATACCCAGGAAGAGAGCTGTAGTGGCAGTGTATTCATCTGATAATCCTGGGCTGAGGATCGGGAGATTAATGCTGATCGAGCAGCAGTACACTTAGGGGGAAATGTATCAAGTGGTGTTATAATAATGGTAAAAATAGGCGCTTAAATATAACTATTTACCATTAAAAGTGTGCCTAATGATAACTTCAATTTTTGCATAAAAACGTTAGCAACTTGCGTCCTTTTTTTACACTAATTTTTGGTTTATGTAAAAAAATGTAAGCAATTTCTATTTGTGTCCAAATATTAGCAAAAGGTTAGCAATATCAGTGCACAAATGGTAGCTGCTAACATTTTGCTAATATTTTGACAAAAGCTGAAATTGCTAAAAAAAATAATTTTTTTTTTTTTTTTTTTTTAAACACAAACCAGTAACCTGCTTCTCCAGGATTCTGACAGGCGTTAATTTTCCATCTTATAATATCGTATTTTCCAGCATATAAGACGACTAGGCATATGAGTTGACCCCCAAATTTTCCATTTAAAATATAGAGTTTGGGATATACTCACTGTATAAGACTACCCCTCTTCCAATGCACACCAGCCAATCACGGCAAGCGATGTACCTTACCGGCGATTGGCTGGTTGTTGTATACAGGCTTTGTGTCAGAGTGCTGGTGTGAGCTAGAAAGGGGATAACTAGCCTGACCCTCCCCCTGTCCAATTAGCTCTCACCAGAGGGGTTTTCTAGGGAAAGATCACCCTGCCAAAGTATTTTGTGATAGAGAGGCTAGTTTTCTTATCTGTAATCAGACTGTTTTCTGAATTAGGCTTGTTCTAGACCCTGCTGCTGTGCTCATGACCCTTGTCGGTACCCCGTTTGGATCCCTCACTGACTTACTAGCTTCTCAGACCTCTTTGCTTGTTTCCTGACACAATTTATGCTCTCTCCCCTAAACCTGCAGCTGCCTGCTCTGAGCCGCCTCCCGTGTTCTTCCTGTGTTTGTCAGTAGGGGCTCAGTTTCTAGTGCCTGTGTCCAGTATCAGCGTTCCTGTCCTGCGCCGCTCTTCTGCTCGGGCTGTCAGCAGTGTCAGAGGGGAAATCCCCACGATCTGCCAGTTCCCCCCCCCCTGCTCTGTTTGTTAGCAGTCAGTGCTGGCCTGACCAGCTCCCAGTAGTTCATAGCTGCCATTGGGATCCACCTCATGGTACTCAGCTCTCCATGGCCTGCCCAGCCCTCCCTGTAGAGCGGCGTGCCCAGAAAGCCACGCCTCCCCCACCCGCCCAGCCAGCTAATGAAGACGGTGCAGAAGGGCATCTGTAGATCCGGCTCTGATGTTCTTGTACCCAGCGTATATATATGACGACTCCTGACTTTTGAGATGATTTTATTGGCTTAAAAAGTAGTCTTATACGCCGGAAAATACAGTAGGTTTAAAAATTGTTATAACCTTCATAAATCAAGAAAGCCTAGTCTTAAACAATGATTTTCACAAAAAAAACAAAAAAAAAAACAACCCGCAGTTGGTGCAAAATAGACGCAAAGTGAATGATAAATTCAGGGCTGTGGAGTCGGTAAGCCAAAGCCCGACTCCAACATTTCCCCTAACTCTGACTCCACCAAAATGGGCACCGACTCAGACTCCACGACTCCTCGACTCCACAGCCCTGCTTAGGGCTGTGGAGTTGATAAGCCAAAGCCCCGACTCCTCAATTTCCCCTAACTCCGACTCCACAGCCCTGGATAAATTGCTAATAAATGGACGCAAAGTAATTTAACGCCACTTGATACATTTCCCCCTTAGTGTACTGCTGCTAGATCCATGAGGTAAGTTTAATATTTTACTATAATTCTCCTTTAAAATTGTGTCACACAGACATAGCATTTCATTTCAGTGCATTATTTATTATGTGAATATTTGCACAAAGTGAAATCACAAATATAAAGGTTAACATCCAAATACTGAAAATACTACTTTGTTAGAATTCACATCCCTGGAGAGAGGAGCCCTTGTGTCTGACCCTCCTATCCTACGAAGAAATAAGGCAATGCATATAACCCAATGTAAGAGATTTAACAATTCCCATTCCTTTTAAGTATGCTGTCTCTCAAGCAAAGTTTAGAGTCAAGTGTGAAGTTTAACTCACTACATGAGATTACTATAAACATGTATTAAAATAAAGCACAATTACAAACCATTTTCTGGGGAAATTCACGAATATGTATTATCTAGATATCCACAAGAAACAATCAGACATGGTTTACACGGCAAGAAAGAAAAACTCAAAATAATGTATGAAAAATTAAACACACAAGATAACATTTTTTACCAGGACGACATAAAAACAGCCAAGCAAATCCAAATGGACTTTTTTTTACCGTTTTACTCATCCTTTAATCAAGCACTGATTAAGGCCAAAGGTAAGCATACAAGGAACAGATCTGTTGACAAGCATACTGGCAGACAGTTTTGTCCATACCTTGTTGAATTTCTATCCTGAGCACATAACTACCAACATTTTCTTTAAAGGACCAGTAATGCCACAAAAGAAAGAATCCTATTGGTTTGGATGGTAGTTACCCCAACATAGTACATGGGGGAGTGGAAGTTATTTCATTTGTGTTGCCTTTGCTGGTTGCAGCCCTTCTCATCTGTTAAATAAAGAGTCCCCTGGGTAGCCTCATTCTTTTCAACTGATCTATAGGTGACACATTCATAAAGTGACACAGAAAGCCCAATTTATAAAAGAGGGCACCAATCAGAAACAGAGAGGACACAAATTAGGGGAAAAAAAATCAAATAATTAATAAAAATTTATTTTACAGTAACTACAAAGGAATAGCTGCCATGCCATTCCATATAGCAATTCTGCTTTTTTGCTAGCTGGTCTATAAAACAGATATAAGATATCTAAATTATGTAGGTTTAAGAAGATTTTGATTACAATCATGCATACTGCATATTTCAAACATCTTCATCTTGGGAATGTTAGAAAATGTCTGATATTACAGAGTATATATGGCAATTGGTAAACTGCATGCCACTGCTTTAATGTGTCATCTACAAATATCAGTCAGATTTGACTGCACACAACTGACTAGACTTGAAGTCAAAACTGCTTATCTGACCGTCTATATATACACACCATTCTATACCTACCTGCTTTCTACTACTGCACAGTAAACAAGGCTGGAAAGACCAATGTGTAGGCAAGCATAGCGATTTTCAGGGCAAAGAACAGGTAAACAAAAACAGTCATATTAAATTAAGAAGGAAAAAAAAATTTTTTTTTAAACTGTTTTTATCTACCCTTCCATTGTTAGAGTAAGAATCCCATAACAGCTGCTAAACCAACCAAAATAATCCCGTCCAGAAAGGAAAAAGATAAAATAAGTAAAATGTATAAACAAACAAAAGGTTGGAAAAAAACATGCAAATAAACCTGCATAAATAAAGGTGTGCCATTGGGTCTCTCTCAACCTTCTAGCCCATGAAGACTGCCTGTGGATAGTTGTATGCATTTCATGGTGTTCCATCTCCTTATAGCCATCACCTGGTGGTTATGGTAACATGAAATTATGTGAACGTATGACCATAACAAAGATGAATCAGACATGGAATTTCTAGTGTTATGTACATATTTGATCATTTTTAACAATTAAAGAGTTAAACTGCATAGTACAAGATGAAAGATCATGTAAATGGTTATTGCATCAAAAACATTAATATTCAACAACAGTAAACACATTTATTACTGAATGATGAATAATGACCCTAAAATATAAAAAGAAAAAAAAAACAACAACACAAAAAACTTACAATAATCAGTTGTCACAGGGATTTATCAAAGAGGGAGTACTATCTTTTGAGTATCGTATATTGTACTGTTTCACATTGGAACAGAGGATTTGGAAAGGCCAAAAGGTAAGCCAATTTGCTTACTAGGGGCAGTGTTATAGCTAGTCACAGGCTGGCATTTACCATGCCAACCAGTCTGTGACTTAAGCTTTGATTCCACTAAACTGTAAAGTTTCTGTTGTGATGGCAATTATGCGTGCTAAGTTAGTGTCAAGAACTGCAAAGCAGCTTAAACATTTTGTCCCTTGAACAGACCTCTAGCCAAGATATTCAGCAAATATCAGAGTAACGCTAAATCATAGATCAAATTAAAGTGTCAATATCAATTACCTACTCATGCAGATAAGTAAATGCATTATTAGGATTATTCAGTGTAGACTGGTGCTTTCCTATTTCACCTTCTTCACCGGTGCAAAGAAATAAGGAAATATTGTGAAAGGGGCTTGTGAGTTGCACGGGAAATGGACTGTGCATGCGCCTGTTCCACACTGAATATTCCTACAGCAAAAACATGATCCTCACAAAAGAAAATGCTTGTAATTTTTAATAATAATGTGCATTGCAAATTTCCTATCATCTGTATGACCAAGCTTTACTGAGCACACTGAATATAGCACTAGCTATCCTGTTAGACTCACTTAAAAAGTTCATGCAGGATCACCATACTTACACAATGATTTTCCATTTATACGGAAGCGCCCATCTTCTTTTAAATAGTCTTGCACATTACTACTTCCACAGTAATTAAAATGAGCTGTGGCAAACACACAAGGAAAATTAAAAGATAAAAGCACACAAGTTTCACATAAGACCTAAAAAGCAAGATCATGCCAGCCAATTGTTTAGACGGGTACCTGAAACAGCATGCAACAAATTACAAATCTGCACAGGAATATAAGGTTGTGAAAAACAAATGCATAAACATATTTACACAACCCCACAATGGTGCATATATGGGAATTGTTTACAATGTTAAACCTCCCAGGATAACCATCCCTTTTGCATTTTACCACATAAATTAACTTTTTTTTTCTTTTCAAACCACCACTTAAGATCTGCCAGCAATAGTGAGTGACCATTATGGCCCATGTAGAACATTAGGCCATTTAAGTACATACATTCAGTATACAAACATCATTTCTTACATCTGAAACATAATACACTTCAGAACATGTGTACAGATCCCATCACCTGTGCAATAAACCGCTGTACAACAACCCAAAAAAAGGTGCAAAATAAATAAAACCTTTACAGATATACATCTCTACATTGATATATCACAAAGCTATGTGCTGAAGGGTGCAAAGATGGACCACATGACCCGGACAAAATAAGTGAAACAGGTATGGTGTTAAAACCAAAAAACTGTGTGGTATAAGAAAAGTGTATACCTTTGGGGTCACAACCAAACTTCAGCATTACCATATGAAGCAGACCCATAAGCACAGTTGCTAAAGTGGATGCAGTTTTTTTAAACAGCAGCATGGTCTTATGTGTGTTAAAAGTAGTTTCTCCTATTAGAGAAAATGGACAGCCAATTATTTAGCATTACAAAAAAAACAACATTTAATAGGCACATACGGTTTTAAGAGGGATGTCTATTATTTAATAGCACCTCTGCCTTCCCAAAACAGATAATACAACTCATCACTTTAGCTCCTTTTTATACCAGAGGACAGCATTAATCGATAGTTAAAATTCCCCTTATTTTAAGCAACCTAATATTTATAAGAAAAAGTTTCTCTTACAGTATTCTGTCCAAGATAACATACTGACAAAGATCCATTTCCAGTTATACAGATCACTCAAATACATGTTAATATTTTCCCTGCCATTTTATACCTGGGGCTAGTCAGCTGTTGCTTAAAGACAAAGCCTTTCATAGACCTCCATCAGTGGTGCAATAGTGAATTCCATGAGTAACTGCATCCTGCCCTATATGAAACATGCTGTATTTGTGTTGTGATTTCCATAATACTACGAGAAAACATTAATAAAATCTTACAGCAACCACTGCACTGCTGTAAAATGGTACCAATTGTCTCTAGTGTGGTGACGCCATAATTCAGCTTCATGCTCAACAACGCAGTCAATTATCTAATTGATTTACTAGGATAGTTACTATGTTAATCCTAACAGCAGCATGGAAATACACAAGGTAATGCATGAACCAATTTACATTTTAGAAGAACAGTCTGGAGGATAATAGCATAAACATGGGTCCTACCGACAAACTGTTTTCTCTCAAAGCCCAAAATAATGAACAAATCTATTCCGCAACCAAAGCAAGTAGCAATAGCATTAACTTCAATATAGAGCTGTTTTCACTTATAGACCACTCCATTACCCCTATAAACAAGAAGAACCCTTACATGCAGCCAAGGTTAACGAAAGGCTAACCAAACTACACAGTAGAGAAATCTTACTTGATTTCGTTTTCTGATTCCGGTCTCTGGAATACACTTTCGTAGATGAAGCATGCCTGCCTGTTGCAGCTGTGTTAATGTTTGCTGATTCTGCATGGACATTTATACCAGGTGCATGCAAGCTTCCAGAAATTGCATGCATATTTCCAGACACTGAATGGGTTGCAGACAAAGCTGTCAAGGCATAGTTTCTTTCAGACAGCATGCTGCAGTCACTGCACGTATAACCATTTATCATGGTGGTCTGTGTTTCTGCTGAATTTAAGTCTCCATTTCCCTGACCCATTGTAGTATTGATACCTGGTAACCACAGGGAAAAGACGGTAAAAGTTAACAACATATGAAACAACCCACAGCTCAGTACTGAGTGTCAAACCAGAAGTTTTATTTACCTTCATCATTGTCAAGACCTAAAATGGAGAAGACAGAAAAATAACATGAGAACATGTAGACAAGTAGCAGATAAACAGCTAAAATGCTCATTATTGGAAAAATTGCAAGTAACTCCAAGTTGTTTGGAGACTGAAGTTCCCCATAGGAATAGACTTTTTTCCTGAGTGTCTATTTGCTGCAGTTAAAATAAAAAAAAAATATCTGCTAAAGGCAAGAAACTGCACTTTGTTTCGGACATAAATACCATGTATTTTTAACGAGCCAGGCTGATGCTAATTTAGAAAACAAAACAGCAAATCAAATAAAACCCATCCAGTTCACATTGCAATTGTACTACAACAATTCTCATGAAACTCTATATAGACGTACCGGGATGTGAGTAAAACTAAATATGGCAAGGGCCAATTGAGTCCAATTCCTGCAAACAGATTACACAATGTAAAAAAAGAGTGGCAGAAAAAGAGTAGGGAGTGTGTGCATACAAGCAGTCAGCCTTATTTACAGCATTACGCAGCTACAGGTACACACAAAAACTATTAACAGTGCACTACACAGCACACTGTCTTTTCTAGACTTATCTGTGGAATTGTAAAGGGTGAGTTTAGAGCAGTGGTTCTCAACCTGTGGGTCGGGACCCCGTCGGGGGTCGAATGACGATTTGCCAGGGGTCGCCTTAGATCATTACAGATATAGGGTTTGAATGGAGTTGCCCAATAATAATTGATGAATGGGGGTCGCCAAATCACAGGGAATTATACTAATGGGTCACCACAATAAAAAGGTTGAGAACCACTGGTTTAGAGGGTGATTTCTCATTTATCTTGTTCCAAAAGAAGGAGTCCTCAATGACCGATTCCATTGACTTGGAGCTTCCCAAGAAGCACTCTGGGAAACAAGGGTAGCGTACTGGCAAAACCACTAAACAGATCTTCCAGTTTCCTAGCACCATGCTACGGCACTACAGCTCTGGTGAGAAGCACACCAATTTTTAATTTTCAGCTGTATATAAACCATTAGCTTCATGCATAATTTCACATTCTCCCTTTAAATCTTAGGACGATTGAGGAATATTGAGCACAGAAGCCGGGAGTACCACAGAACAGATATATCTAGATTATAATAAAAGAATCTTTAATAAATTAAACAGCATACACCATTCTGCTAGACAATCTACTTTTTATTAAAACAGTCTGGCCTCTGCACCTGTTTTACAACTACACATGCATCCAAAGACAATCCCTTAGAACTGAAGTTTATGAGCAGCTGAAAATTCAGTTGCTTGACCTACAAAAAAACAACACACTACTAAACAGAAAACATTTAGTGGAGGGCAGCTAAAGGGTGGAGTCTTTTTTTTAAGAAATGCATTCACTCACTTACAAACTTTCGACTTATCAGCGACTTGGCAATTATATACAGGGTGCAACAAAAGGAGCGAACTGGCAAAGTCAAGAAAGAAATTCCTCTGACCTGTATTTCTTTCATGTTACGAACTCTGGCTCTCTCAATTCTGAAAAAGATAACTGAGAACCTGATGCAAAGAGATTAGGCTAATAAGCTAAACTCACCCCACAGAGAGTCCACTTCAGTCTGCTCCTGAATCAGAGACTCATTTATCAAAGTGGGTGCAATAGAGGAGTCCATGGCATTCGAGATAAAGCTGCTCTGGTTATTGAAAGAAGCATTAGTGAGTGATTTCGTTTTGGCCGAGTTTTGAATGCTGGCTGAAGTACGTCGGCTGTTAAGTTGCTTCTTTGTAGAACTGGGTGAAAACATTTCAATAGAAAATAGTTAACATCCCCAAAATCATAATTTCACTATTACACAAATACACTGCAATGTACAGTTGGGTGCCTGAAGTTAAAGCGGTTTTGATAAAACTATACACCAGTGATGCACAACCGTTTTTTGGCCTGGGGGCCTTTTAAACTTCCGACATGCTGGTCATGGGCTGTGAAGCCCCACCCCTTGAGCAAATGAGTTTACATCACGCTCATTGGGGAGCAATGAGCGTGATGGCGTAAACTCATTTGCATAAGTGGCGGAGCTTCATACTGGCTAGCACCGCGTCACGGGCCGGATATGGCCCGCGGCCATAGGCTGGGCATCACTGCTATACACTGATGAAAATCACTGGCTTCTATTCAATCCCATATTATGAACACCATGGGGATAATATATTAAAGTGCAAATTCGAATGTCTAAGTAAATTCACGTCTACATTCAGATAGTGAAGGAGCGGTAAATTTGCATCTAAGCCGAAGATTCCCTTACAGAAAATGCAAACAGTGTCAGATGTGGTTTCTAGTGTAAAGCATTGCAGTCAATTGAACAGTCAGTAGCAGGCACCTACTAATGCTTATTCCACCAGTCAAGTGCAGTGAGGTCATCCTAACAATGTCCCTCTAATGTTATCAATTGTTACCAAACAGGTTGCTTTGTGAAGTTGGGGGGACTGTTACAGCAGGCACTTGTTTCAAATTATGCTCATATTTAATAACGCTTCAAATAGATTAAATAGTGTTTTCTGTATTTGTGAAGCTAACTGAGCCTTACATGCAAGCGCTTATTTCAAACTGCTGAGTACAGGTTGTTGTTTTATAAGTGATCGGTCAGCTAGCAGGTCTTCAGGTCTATCGATAATGGACCTCACCTACAGAGTGTCTCTCAAAGAATTGAAATCCATTATATTAGAATTTAAAGGCTATGGATATGCTTTACTTGCCTTGGAACTCTCTATACATACTAATACTTCTTAAATAAGTGCTTTGAATTGTTAACTGAGATTTACTTTGTACTGCTACTATACAGTAGGATGCTGAAATAGTAGAGCCTACCAGTTGTAAAAGTCTCTGAATATCCCCGCTTGTCAATCTTTAAAGTCAGGGGTCCACAAACTACGGCCCGTGGGCTGCATCCGGCCCCGTCGCACTTACGATATGTGCAGTGTGCATAGGGATTTTCCTAGTTTTGTTTATAGTCCAGCCCTCCAACGGTCTGAGGGACAGTGAACTGGCCCCCTGTGTAAAAAGTTTGGGGACCCCTGTTTCAAGTGCTTGATACCTGCTGTGGGGGGCACCCTAGAGGCACAGATTAGATTGTCTAAGCTGCTAAAAAGCAAGCAGAAAATACACTTACTGGGAAATGTGCTTGAATTATAAGTTTAGGCTGTGCGAACTTCCCTATATAAAATAGCTTAACAGTGGCGGGTATAGTAACATTACAGCTCCTGCAATTAGTTTTAGTGCAGTAGTTTTCAGTAGGTTGAGAAAACCACCTCTGCTTTAATTTTATCCTAGACATAGAAGAGCAAAGAACTCCAGAGCAAACAATTGGTTTACCGTGCAGCCTAAAAACCAGCCCCCCCCCCCCCAAAAAAAAGTGTTCCATTATGCCGAAACTGTATCAAGTGACTGTTACATTTTAGATATCAAATATTTCTGTGGACTGATATTTTATATGCACACCTTGGTTGTTACATGATACATTACTTAGTATCTACTCAATGGTTATTTAATTCAAGCCTGGTTATGAGCATGACTACTGGATATTATTGATATACAGTTATATGTGCTAAGGTTTTCTCTTCTCCACTTTTTACTTTAAAAAATGGGTGGGAACCCTCTAATAGATTAAAAATATGTAATATATAATTATGGTGACTGTAGTTGCATTACTTTTATAAGCAATATGTAATCTTGAGTTTGCTTTCAGTTTTTGAGTTTAAAATAGTTTTATAACTTTTTATATTATACAATAAGCAGAAAATATGAAACACCAAGCTCCATATATAATGTTTATGGAGATTTTTTTTTTTTTTTTTTTTTTTTTTAAATAAAACTAAGTGATCTCTGCCTTCAAATTATTTTATACTCCTAAAATCATTACTTTTCAAAT
>JAKJJM010049836.1:0-10294 GCA_021901965.1 Pipa carvalhoi | reverse complement strand
TTAAACAATGGTCTTAGGCGACCCCTGGCAAATTGTCATTCGACCCCTCCCCCCCCCCCGACAGGGTCGCGATCCACAGCTTGAGAACCACCGAACTTATTTGATTCCTCCTCCGTGATGCACTGTATATGTATAAAAATTGGCTTTTTTTTGCTTTTCCTTTACAAACGATTACAAATTCTTTTGTTTTTCTGGTTTGTGGGCGTGTAAAATATATTCAGATACGTTAACTGAATATTTTCCTATTAGGGAAATGTTGGTGCTTATATTTAATATTGTAAATGATTATGCAAATAGATATTTTCATTGAATGTTCTTAAAAATGACGTTACATGTTTCTAGCTATGAAAGGAATTAAAACTAATACTATTTATATGATACAGACAATCAGACCATCGGGCATTGCTTGGTTTCTATAACACTAAACTGTAGATTCCTACTTGCAGTTTAGCATTTTTTTATATTTCTATGCATATATACATTTAACGTTGTGTTTTCTTCTTGCCTTCCATAGATTTATATGATCATTTTCAATACATAGCTGCACTATATCTGTTTTTCTGAGGACAGTAATGCCAAAAATTGAAAATGCCCCAAATACATTTATACCTATTAAATATTTATTTTGCAATTACAATAATTCTAAAAATTTCTAGAAAGTATAATACTTTCACACTGTAAGAATTTCTGGTGTACTTAAAGGAACAGTTAGGCGTTCAACTGTTATTTGCCCATATCATTACCACTGTTAAATAAGTGGTTTTGGAGAATGTGTTACTGATTGGTTCCTGTATTTTTAAATTGTAGCTACTTTCTTACAGAAGCCCCTCCTCTTTCACCTACTTCCTCTTCGGCAGATTTAGGGGGGGGGCTATGGGCTAAAGTGAGAATTTGACTGCCGAATTCTCAAACGGCGGATTCCCATAGCAAATCTGTGACTGCGATAATTTTAAAATCACGACCGTAACAATGTTCCCACAATGAAGTTGCGACTGCGACAGTAGCCATCTATTGCGACCGTCTTTAGCTGGCGAATTGACACATGTACGCAATAATTCGGACTTTAGCCAATAACCCCCTTAATTGGAAATTCAAGTCAGCGACTTGATCTGTTAACTTGAGAATTTTCAAATAAACCATCATAAAGGAGTAGGTGAGCAGCAGCTCTGTGAGGTTACACGTCTGCAGAATTCTGATTGGTTACTCAGCAGCTGCTCTGTGAGGTTACACGCCTGCAGGATTCTGATTGGTTAGTCAGTAGCAGTTCTGTGAGGTTACACACCAGCAGGATTCTGATTGGTTACTCAGTAACAGCTCTATGAGGTTACACACCAGCAGGATTCTGATTGGTTACTCAGTAGCAGCTCTGTGAGGTTACACACCTGCAAGATTGTGATTGGTTACTCAGTGGCAGCTCTGTGAGGTTACACAGCTGCAGGATTCCAATTGGTTACTCAGTGGCAGCTCTGTGAGGTTACACACCTGCAGGATTCTAATTGGTTACTCAAATTGGTCAGTCAAATCCCTGGCTTAAGTAAATTAAAAGGCGTGATATTAGTAAATAATACATACATCAAAATGCATTTGTGTAACAGTGACAACTAGACAAGCAGATAACTGCTGATGACTTAACTGTTCCTTTAATGAAAACTTGTTTTCAAAATTTCGGTTGCAAACCATAGTGAAGGGTGGGTCTGTTCACCTATCAGATAAAAAAAAAAGATGGCAGCAATTTTCAAAGAGGAAAACAAACACAAAGCATTAAAAAAAATCAGGAGCTCAGCTTCAAAAATAAAATTTTAGTGTATAAAAATGACTGCCATTCCAATTCAAATGGGAATTGTTCTCTTTGTGGTGTTACTGATCTTGTAAGCTAGCACTTATATTAACTGCATCTCAGGCAGGAAGGCTTTGCACATTGTGTTGGCCTCTGTCCAATCATAGAGGGTTATTTTTTCTCTGATACAGTAATTATTATTGTTATGTTTTACATTATGTTAATAATAAAATGGTTTATTAAAGGGCAGCTATACCATATGTACATAAAAGGGCTGTATGTACCCCAAGTCATGTCTGCTCCTATTAGTGTACTGTACTTTTGTGGGTTTCCTCTTCCTTTCATATCATAGCCCTTAGTAAACACTCCTTTTACAAGAGTGAGGTAGACATGTGCCATACGATACTTCTGTTTTACATGCAAGATGTACACATGGATAAACATATAAAGCCACTTTTTTGACATTGGGTTAAGTTGCCCTTTAAATTTTTAATTACTGGTGCAGTGCGATACCCTTCTGTATAGATTCATACACTACAAATAACTATATTGCTACAGTTGAAAGTTATTTTGGTACAATATGTATGTTTAATTGCGCTTCTGTGCCAATATGATTTATTCTGTTTAATAAAACAAGTCCCTCTGGATAAATATTTCTTTATTAGGTGAGAGAGAGAAAATATTAAATAAGATGAGTTTGAAAAAGCACAATACCCTGCTACAAAAAAAAAATATTGTTGTAAACAGTTTCCACTTCCAGAGTATCGATTCACTTGATTTTGTAGTATGCAACTTTATCAAAACTTATTAAAGGCACAATGATGATTGAAAAAAAACCAAATCGTTCTATGATGCTTATTTTTTTGTTTGAGTGAGCGTGATGGATAATGAGCGATGTGACTGGTGTAATTAGCAGTAATTAGTCTTGACAGACTTAGGCTTATCGATTTTGTAAAATATTCATAACAATATAAGAAAAAACAAGCACTTGGAGCAGAGGATCTCAGTTAATCCTAGCCCCTCCTCCTGTTACCTCTGTGCAGTCTGTTACTTGTGTGCAGCATATAAATTACTAAGCAGCTTTTAAATCTGAGCTGTTTTAGGCTGCTTTTTTCCAGTTGTTCAGTCTTTCAGAGCTGCCTTTTTCTTTAGTTTCTTGAAGAAAGTTAAAATAAATTTTAATTAGTTTCAGGAGGGAGGAGCATGCTCAGTTAGTGAGCTAAGCCCATGACTAAGGGGGAGGGACTAGGATTAGCTGAAAACCTCTGCTCCAAGTGCTTATTTTTTCTTTAATTGCTATGACTATTCTACAAAATCAGTAAAGATAAACCTGCCATTTTAACACTTTGGTGTCCCTTTAAACAATGGGAGTATCAAGAAACAATCTCAGTAAAATAGCATTTTAGTATGTAATGTGAAAGGCTGTTATCCTGGTAAACCTACACTGTTTGTGTAGACTTTAACATTCCCAGCTAATATATACATAATTTAAACAATAAAAGTTATACTGGTGTTAGTTCCTTAAGTGATTTCCTTATGTGTATAATATCAGAATTATTCTGGAGAAAATACAGTACTTTAGTATTGTATTCATTTATTATTTATTGTAAATATTTAGTATTTATTACATCACTAACAGGGAAAATTCATCAACAGAGACAATCTTTCCAGAGATCTGCTAACCCATAGCAACCAGTCATCATTTTGCATTCACTAATATAGAGAAACTACAACTATTAAAGCCAGCCTCTAATTCAGGGCTGGGCAATTGATTTCCCCATAGGGCAACATGAGAAATTGGAATGGTTTTAAAGGGCCAGACTAATATGCTCAACTCAGTTCTATCAAGCACCGTATACAGTATATATACTATCCATTCACTTCTGGAGCATCATGCATCATGCGTCCTACTCTGGAACTCGGGAACTTGTCCTGTGTGCGGTCCGCTCTTGCCGGCTTATAGGGATCTGGGCCTGGACACTGCATCAACTGCCGCTGTTCTCCTCAGTCCTTATGGGACCACGCGGGCCGGTCAGAGATAATTAGAGGGCCGGATGTGGCCCGCGGGACGTACAATGCCCAGGTCTGCTCTAATTCCTTGCTATGGGTTACTAGACCTCTGTTGATAAATTCCCCTCAACACGTTCCCAGGTGAAAGCTGGATTTTGTTTGAAATAGTAAAAAATGACTGAATTTCAGGTGCTGCTTTAGGATACACAAGACCCACTAATTGTAGGCTCAATCACGGGCTTCTCCATTGTAATCAAGCAAGTGGTCAGCCACCAAAGGACAGTTCAGAAACAATACAGGTATCAAAGGTGTTTCAAAATAGAGGAATCAAGAACTAGCAAAATTACATACGCCATAAACTCTGAAGCCCTCTGCACTCTTAATTTTCTCCAACAGCACAACCAAAACATTTTGACAGTGTGGTGGGGTCTGGGTTGTAAATGGCTTTGTCAGAAGTTGATTGGCCAAGTGATTTAAGTATGTTAACCTCGAGAGTGTCCAACACACACATATGCAAGGTACATCCAGGCTAGTTATAAAAGTAAAGCTTATATGAATGTTATTGATTAACCCTGTGTGTATTCCAATAAGAAATTGCTACCACCTTTATGAAGCAAACAGGACTACTTTTGGACATAAAAAGAAAAATAGGAAAAAATGAAAGGTTGCCTATGAATGCCTAATGTGTACTGAATGTTTGATGGATGATTGTATGTCTGATCCTTTACTTTAGAACACATGGAAATACACTTTAAGCCTTCAAAGTACATTAGACATATCTTCACATTGTTCTTTGACTTTTGAGAAAATGCATCAACAAAGGTGACAACATATTGTCCTATAGCAACCAATCAGTAATTAGCATTCTGCATTTCAGAATCTGAAAGAAAACATCTCATTGGTCCCTATGTGTTACTAGACCCACCAATTATTCTATTTCAAGTATACAATACCATCACCCCACATGGTTCTACCACACTAACAGAAACATGTATACATGTTATACGGGTACAGTGACCTCTAATATAATGTAGCATTATCAGGGGCATTGTTGAAAGTGTCTACATAAAAAAAAATATATATTATTTTTTGCAGTACATTGCACAATCCAACTGTTAATTTAGGGGTCACAGTGGCTTGCATTGATTTTCCCACATTAAAACTGACAGTTTGAGAGAATTCAGAACGATGAATAAAAGGTATATCACATAGACACAATCATTTCTAGTTATCATTTGCTTAGGAAACACCACGAAGGTAACCTTCTTTTTGATGAAGATTAAAGTCAAGAAATGAAAACTCAAGAAGATCCATGGACAATCAGTAGGTGGTGACTATTTTGGTAAGGCAATCAAGGAGCAAATGGCACTTACAGAAAAAGATAGTTAACAGTCATCAAATTTTAGTATTTGTTCCCAATAGAACAATCCCCTATTCTAAATTTCACAAATCTTAGCTGTTCAAATCATCATACGTACAAAGATTTTAGACTTGCATGAAAAACAAATTAGGGAAGCCTTTTATTGATTACAACAAAAATATCACACGGGGATAAGATCCACAAGCGTAGCACGTAAAAAGCAACACTCTTAGAAAACTCAAGGGTCTGTTTGATCACCGTAAAAAATAATATTAATTAAGCGGCTCCTTAATAATTATTATGTTAATCGTGGGTATCAAAACACAGCCAAGATCACTGCGTAGAAAGGAAAATAAATGTATTTTAATTCAGGAGCTTGGCTGTGCTTTTTTAAATTGAGTGTGACCAGTAATTTTGCCTTTCGCCGCTAGCTGGAGTGTGACACTGTTTTCATTTCATTGAGAACCTAGCGCTATTACGACTATTATAATGGCAGCCCATTGGGTACTGTCACATTCACAGTCCTGGGATCTGCATAATAAATTGAAGCACCTTGATTAAAATTTTTCTAGAAAAATAACCGGTAGTCAAACAGGACCATCTTACCATAGCCCGTAAAGAGATAGACAGATTTGTAGACTGTTTGTAATGTAGTCAGTTTCTATCACAAAAAAAACAAAGACATATTAAAGTCTATTCCGATTTCATTTTTACAGGTGCAGTCAGTCGGTAAAGTTAATTTTATGAGAGACCTACTCTAAACGCTTCAAAACACCACAGGCTGTCCAGATTTCTGCTAGAACTTTGGAAATAGCTACCCTGCTTGAGTTTGGGATATTAGAGAAGCTTGTACCATACAGATCGTGCCCGATCTGGCCAAGGTGAGAAGAGGACCTTTGACCTGTGTTTATGCAGGTTCAAGTGAGAAAAATTATTTCTTTTATCCCAATTTCTACTAAGTCCGGATTGCCCTGCTTCTTCATTAATATTTTTTTTAAAAATTACATTTTTATGATTTTTTTTTTTTCTTGTCTTTGACAATGGGACAATATATGCATCATCCTATTTTCACGGTTAATCGTTTTTATTTAGATAAGGAGGTAATTAGATGCCCATATCATAACAGTGGTTCACCTAGCAATTATTAAAATCATCTTCTAAAGTGCAGTTTAATTAGGCTGATAAAATTGTTTTGTCTACTGATTTACAATTAGAATCTTAACCTCGTGTGATATATATACACTTATTCGTTATATGAAATTTATGTTGGAGGGGAAAAATGATAGTTGGGTTGCATATTGTCTGGAAAACATAAAATTAAATGAAATCAATGATTTTGTGAATACTAATAAAATATAGATCTCTGTAGTACATATAGAGCGAATTAAATGAATGCATGCATAGTTTTGCACTCAGAGTGTTATTGCCTCAAATAGAAGGGTGGAACAATGCGTTCGAGATGTTTTAAGGAATTATAGTGCATTATATATATTAATATTTAATAACAAAATGGTACAAAATTAATTTCTATAGAATCGGCCAACATTATTTCACCATTAAACTATATCTCATATTTTTTAAATTTATTTTGTGTCACTGAAGATAGAAGTACTTACTTATCAATGTCTTTTGTCCCTCACTGCCAAAGGGAGGGAACAAAAGAGTTCGTTCTTTTAGTTTTTTCAGGCTCTCTTACACCTAGGGTGAAATTTATAAAAGTCGAAAAGGCCGATTTCGGCCTCTTCGACTTTTATCAACGGTACAAAACCGGGTTCCGATCAAAATGTTTCAATTGTTTTTTTCCAATCAAAACGTTTTGATCAATAGTTTTCAATCCATTACCGCTGGGAAGGTGCCATAAGGCAGACTTTTCGATCAGAACATGGTTTCGTATCGACAATAAAATTCGAAAATGCGAAATCGTCCTTTTTCGACTTTTATCAATTTCGCCCCTAACGTTAACTGTATTATACTTTTCCTTGAAACATAACAGGCTTCTCAATGACACATACTATATTGATTTAAATGAATTCTGTAAAACAAAAATATCACCTTTGTTATGCAACCCAATTTATATTATTCTATATACAAAAATATCTTCTAAAACAGTTTAAAGATGTAGTCTAGCCCCAAATAATAGATTTATTTTCAAATTTAAGGGCCGACAGGTTTGCCTTTTTTATTGCGTTACCAAAGTGGTTGCCACTTACCTACATCCATGATGCTAATGAATTTTAAGTTTTATAAAATTTAACATCAAGAAAAAAATGATTTTAATTGATGGAAAAAGACTTCCACTGCATGTTTGAAAGAAAGAAATTCTTTAATAAAGTCTGCTCCCTCTCTAAGGGCCAAATGTATTAAAGTTGAAAAAATGCGATTTAAAAAAGTTTAGGCCGAAAAGTTTCAGTCTAGTTTTTCGATCTAATTAATTTGGTTGAAAAGAATCGATTGAGTTTTTCGATCTAATTAATTTGGTCGAAAAGTTTACTGTTCGACCAAAGAAATTAGATCGAAAAACGCGATTGGATTTTTTCCGATGTCGCAATATCAAAATTTTCTCCCGTCAAAATGATCAATATTGCGGTAACGAATAAATCAGCCTTTTCAAGTTTAATAAATTTCGCCCTAAGTCATATAATTGAAGGGTAGGTGGTCTAACAGAAGAATGTGTCCTATCAGTTATGGTTAGCAAATGTTAAATGCCTGGTATGTAATGGAAGCAAACGTAAGAGGACATTAAGGATTGAATAGATATAGTAGAAACTTTCAAGAAGGGGTTAGATGTCTTTTTAGCATATAAAAAATACAAAGTTAATGTTATGATGAAAATTGTGGTGAAATTGATGTATGTATGATTTTTAAGTCATTACTGGTACATTATGTCATTAGAAGTTAATACGTTATGTTGCTGTGTAGCATTGGAAAGTCCATCATTTGGCGCTGATGGGCTATCAAATGTTAAAGGAGAAGTAAAGCCAGAAATGAAATGAATACATTATAAAATGTACCTGGCGCTAGGTGGGAAGTGCTAACTTCCATAGGGAACAGAGTAGCGATTCTACTGTTCAGTGGTGACGTGATGACATTAACGCCGCTCTACGCTGCCGATGCCGGCCATGAGGGGGAGCCAGAGCGCAACTACAAAACTGTGTGAAACTGCCTTGGAACTCCAGAATTGCTACTCCGTTCCCTATGCAAGTTAGCACTTCCCACCTAGCTCCAGGTACATTTTATGTATTCATTTAATTTCTGGCTTTACTTCTCCTTTAAGAATCTTTAAGAGCACATCTCTGCCCAGAACGGATGTGTATACTTTGTTCTTTTGTGTCACGTGCATCATATACTTTCACAGATTCATTTATGATTGATTTGAAAATAAAGACCCTTGAAACGAATTTCTAGATACCTAAAGCAGATTATTTATTTCATGCTACAATCTGTTTTTTCTGCGGGTGACTTGAATCATAGAATGATCCATATTATTTCTTTAACTAATAGCAAGCCTGATATTTAATAACTGACTATTATTGAGATTACATTATGGTTTTAGGGTTATTAGATTGTTATTGATATCGCTACAGAAGAGACGTCCTTATGAATGGCCGCTGTTATTTACCGCAAACATTTTTATTATATTTTATTGATCGGTAAATTTATTTACTAGGTGCTAATTATTTTAATCCATCGGATTAAAACACTTCAGTGGCCTGCTTAGAAACAGAAATCCTTACTTCAACTTTTTATTACCAACCTAATACAGTTTGAGCTCCAAATTATCTAAAAGTGAAAAAAATGTAATCACAGCCACGATGCCTCGTTACGAAGTAATTAAAATTCTAATTTGGTTGAGTCAGGATAATTTGGCAGCTTTATTTGATAGGGACTTCTTTATAACTGTCCAAAATATTGCCTCAGATACCAATAGACTTCATTAGGAATCACATGAACAGAATGTTGGCAAAACCCATGATTTTATAATTATATTTATACGGAAGATGTTTTGTTTTTTTTGAAATAAATTTGCCTTTGTGTGGTATAGTTTCCGTTGGGATTTTGATGACTCTTAAGATTTTTTTTTTTTTGCAATATTTAGCCAAATTCTATATCTTTGAAAAAAAAAAAAATAAACAGATTTAGGGGCACATTTGCTAAAGTGGAAAAGTTTTTTGATTAGTAAATGCAGGAGAGAAAAAAACTATTTTTTAACAATATCGCCGTTTTCGTCCTATTTACTAAACTGTTCAAAAACGATATCATTGACCCTCAGGCTGGCGAAAACCCATTATTCGTTATGGAGTTGATCCCGTCAATTAGCTACAATCCAAAGTATTCGAAAAGAGATATCGTTATCGATCTGTAATGGAAGGGACCCTCGTAGAAAAACATTGCAAAGTTTCCCCTTCTCAACTTGATCCATATTTATCCACAACGATTTATTTCAATGGGAAACATTTTTATCCATTCTTTGTAAATCAGAGAAATGGAAAAGTACAGGGAAACAAACATTGACAGCAAAATGGGGTGAAATCAATTGATGTGGTCAAATTGGTCTTAGTAACTATTCCCCTTAGTATCTTACTGTTATGTGACTTTTAACAAATTAAAACAGAATTCTGGTTGAAAAACATGTATTCTGGTTATTTCTCAAGGAGATGCTAACTTTGCAGTGTGCCTTCTGAGTTTGATGCTACCTTGGAGGTTCCAATGGGCATTAATATTGAGTGAAACCACCATATTTGTAATAGATTTACTATCATCAAAATAAAGACATCTGTAATGGCGGCAACCAATTTAAAACTACAGATGATTTTGCGATTCTAAAACAATCTATCAAGTTATCCCGTGTGAATTTACAGTGTTATCTTGAGTTTTTTGTTGTTGGAATTTTGTTAATTGATAGATGACAAAACCACCCCAGCTACATATGTTTGGGATGATCACAAGTGTTATGGAATATTAAGAAGTAATAAAATTCCTCCAGGAAGTCCAGAAGACTTTCCCGTCATTCTAGGGGCGGAATTTATTAAAGTCGGAAAGACCGGTACCGGTCTTTCCGACTTTACCGAGGGAGGTTATCCTCCCGCGAGAATCCCGATTTCCAGATTATGGAAATCTGTGTTTTTCGATTTCCATAATCTGGAAAT